>NIVC01002688.1:0-149716 GCA_002269645.1 Macrostomum lignano | reverse complement strand
TTTTTTTTTTATTTTTTCTAGGGAAAAAATGGCCCAACAAAATTCTCTATACGATCAGTCTCAATACGCTGAACCTAAAATACCGACAGCACCAAACCAATGGCACCGAATTCGAACACACAAAGCCTGAATGCACCGAATCTGAATGCACCTCAATATGAGCAACAAAAACTCTACCCCGTCATTACTTGTAACTCTCAGCAGTTTCGACTGGTGGAGATTCAAAAAATGCGAGATGATCTTGAAAAAAATATTTTCCACAACACAAAGAAAATTAAGCGCTATGACAGCCACTGTAAATTTTTCGACTACAGCAATATGATTCTAGGATCTGTGTCTGTTCTATCTGGATCTGCTGCAGCTGTCTCAGTGTTGCCAGTCATCACAGCCCCAATCGCAATCCCGCTCGGCTCTGTGGTGCTGCATGTGGACTTATTTCAGCAATTACTGGAGCATTAGCGCGAAACAGGCGAAAAAAACTAAAGCAGCTACAGGAGAAGCAAGTAAAAGAGAAAGGGGTGCACACTTCAATCATAGGGTACATTTCAAGGGCAATCGAGGATAAGTTCATTTCAGAGGATGAGTTCAAAACCATTCAGGATCTTTATGAACAATCAATTCGAATGAACTTGAACATGGTCGGTACTGATGACATGAGTCAGCTGAGAAATGAACTCGAGAAAGTTCTTCAACATTATGCGGAAAAAAGTCGGCAAGAAATTCGGCAAGAAGGACAACGAGAAATGCACAATGAACCCTATGAAACACAGCCAAGAATAATTTCCTTGTAGGTCTTTCGTGTTTTGGTCATTGCATACAAAACAGTCATGCACAGCTCACCGCAAATATCACTGCTAAGACCTTGGAGAATAAAGTCTGAGCGATAAATTTTTTTATTATTTTTTCCCTTCATATAATTTCTTAGCTCTTCTGGTACTGCCGTCCCATAGCTATCGAAGTAATAACACTTGTGCTTGCGATCGGGATCAATCACCCAGCAAACCCAATGAGATCCTGGCTTATCGGTGGTGTCAAAGTTCATGATGCCGCATTCTTTCTTAGAGGAAAATCAGGCAGAGTGTCCCTCATAAATATTCCTCTAAAGTTTGGGATTTCCAGTTCGTTAGCCAAATCTTCAAGAAAGTTATTTGTCGTCATTTTTATGTTTTTATGAGTTTATTAAACTTTCTCTTAAACCTAAACCAATCTCCTAATCTCTAAACCCAACTCCTAAACCAATCCACCTCCTAAACCTAATCTCCAGTGCCCGAACGGTAGACTGTTAATATTGTCATCAAAAATGAATCTCTTGTTATCTGCACCTGACAGTCCAATCTTCTTTTGCTGAATTGTGTGAATAATATGGTTTTTAGATTGTAGCTTTGAGAACTCATGTGATGTCTTTTTGTTGCAATTCAAGGCGTCTCTGTATTCAGCTTCATTAATTTCCTTCCTAACCACACGTTTCGGAATTCCCTTTGATTTTTTAATTGGGTCTGACGACTCACATTTTACAAAATAGGACTTTGCTCTCAACCCAATGAATTCAGTGATTATGTCACCAGCAATCTCGTCCTTCATTTTCCCAATCACTTTCTTGTTAGTGGCGTCAAACACTTGATCGCCATTCTGTGTCCTGCAAGATTCATCATACTCAGACAAGTCAAACAAATCTTTTTGCTGCAGCATGTCCTGATAAATGTCTTCTGTTTGAATGTCCATAATAAAACTGTCTGTGTCAGTGTACAAGAGTTTCATTTTATCCTTGTACTGCTGCTTCATGCCATAGAAGAACTGGTACATCAGACGTTTTGATTCGTCGAGAACAGTGACACCTGTATAGATCGGCTTGCGCAGCGTCACCTTGGTTTTGTAAAATATGATCACACCTAAGTAGCTATTAAAGATATGGAGTTCTTTGAATGTTGGCTTTGACATATTTGCCTGAATAACAGCAGGCTCTGATGAGGTAACAAGTTTCAGGTTTGTTCTTTTCCGCTCATTCTCAAGAGTCTTGCCATAGACAGAGTTGTTGGCCAACTTAAAGAGGTTCTTGTCAAAGTCGTTGGTTGCTTTGGTCCTAAACTGGGTGTTCTTATCAATGTAGGGTTTCATCCACGCTTCCTCTGTAAATGTAAGAGCCCTGTGAACTTTGGTGACCCTGCAACCAAGTGAGATAAAATACTGAAGCAGTTTGTAATGGATTTTGTAACGTGTCTTGTTGTTTAGATTCTGTGTTAGTTTCTCTGTATGTTCTTTTTCTGTTCCTGACAGGTGCCAAGTTCCATTATTATCATTGGGAGTTTCGATTATTTTCGGGCACTTGATGTTCTCTGGGAAGGGTGGAAAGTCAGAGAAATAGTCGTGAAGCTCTGGTGGAATGTAAACATCAACCTCATAAATGGCAGCCAATGAAAAGTCCCATTTGTTCTGATGAGGGTAGCCATCGAAAATCTCTAACTGGAAGATCTTGACTCATCGCCCACCCGTAGAGATTATTAGCGTCCAAGTAAGTAATGTAGTTTGAGGGCTGCTCCTTATTGTAAGATTCAATGTAGGGATTGTTTGCTTTTGCATACCTGTTAACGCAAATTGAGATCCCCCTCGCTTTGACGATTCGACAAAATTGTACATGTCAATGTCTGTAAGAAGTTCAATGTACCAATCTGGATCTTGATCCCATTTCATTTTAAGCAAAGATTCCCAGCTAGTGGCAGGCAGAGACACATAATGTGCTGGATCGAGGCCATATGCTGTGTACCAGGTGTATCTGAAGGTTTCAAACACATCAGCCAGCAGAAACACATCTGTGAAGAGGTAAAGCAGGTGATACTGGAAGAAGTTTTGACAATTAAAGTAATTATAGACATGCTTCGCGTGCTCATAGTCTTTGTCAGAGATTCCAGAGTCTGTTAGCTTTGAAAAGAACTTCTCCTGTGGTGGTAAACCTTCTTCAAATACGTGATACCCAGTAATATTTTCATAGGGGTAGAAGCCTTTGGTTCTCAAGTTTAAATGATTCATCACTGTTGTTAATTTTACTTGCAAACATCTTTGTATATGTACATTGTTCATCTTTTAGATTCTTGCTTAGTTCGTCTAGACTGGCAGCTAGAAATTGATATGAATCCTTCAGTCTTATTTTACCTTATTACCCGAATTATCCTGTTTAATATCAACACACTTAAACTTCTCCTTGTTCTCTGCGATGCAATCAAGGTGTATGTCTGGAATCATGCCGATTTTTTCAACTATTAAATGCATGTCATAGTTCTTTGCGTTGTGACAAAATATCGTTAGATCATGAATGTTCGATTTTAGCTTTAGATTACAGGTGTTATGCGCTGCACCTCTAAATTTCCCAGTAAAGTGGCAGTGGTCCCTAACGGTGGGGTTTTTAATATTAGTGCAAGTTAAATGTTTCCTGCAGATGTGGCAATGAGTTGCTGATAGGAAATTGCTTTCATCCTCCTCAGTCATCATTATTGGAACAGGTTGAAGGGTGCTAATCACTTTTTGCAACTCTAACATTCTGGCAATAAACTGCTCCACACACTGCTCTCCAAAGAAATAATTATACTCAACAAGTCCTTTTGTATTAATAAAGGCATATGCTACTGAATTGGGGACATGTTTTGAGTTTGAGTTTGTTTTTGAGTTGAGTTTGTTTTTGAGTTTTGAGTTCTGGCATGATTGAGCATTCGAAATCAGCATATACAACAAATGGGAGCTTCTCCATCTTGTGATAGTTCTTAAACGGAGATACTTCTCTTCAGCTGAAGGAAGAGAGCAGTTTGTCGGGTGATCCTCGCATGATAATTCATGCTCTGTTAGTTTTTCAAAGCGTTCAGGTCCACTGTAATGCTTAAGGCACAAGCGGCAGATGGCAACAGCCTCGTGATGATTATTCAACTGCTTGTGAATGAGTCTTGAAAGATCTTTAATCCAAACATAGTGAGCCTCCTCTAGTAAATTACCAATCACTAGAAGATCCACTTCAGTCCGCCTTTTCCCCTCAGGATCTAAAACGTCTTTGCTACATCTGACCGGTTGAACTTTCTCAGTTTTTTCACTCCACTCAAAGACTGTGATTCTAATTTTGTTATTAAACACTTCTTCTAGCTTTGGGATCTGAGAGATCGCCAAGCCTCCTTTGTCAAACCTGATTCCCTTCTTTTCGCATTCGATGAGATAGTAGTTGAAATAATTTTGATAATTTGAGGTTCTTTCGGGGTGGTGAGGGACACTATCATAAAGAAGTGCAGAAAGAACTGCCCATAGAGCACAGCAATTGTCTTTATTTTTAACATTTATGCAAGCTTTTTTGCCGGCTAGCTTATGCGGGAGCTCTATATAAGAGGAGGCTTTAAGTGGGTCATATTTCATGACCATGACAGTCGCTCTTTGAATCCCTCCCACGACCCATCCGGAACCTCTGGATGTAAACGCTTCAATTTTCTTAGTGACATCTTGAAGGAAAGGATCCAGTGTGTCTGTGGGGTGAATGGCTTTGCCTTTGTTGTCATGTAATACTCGAGATGCTCAGTGGGTTTTGCAGGCATATAAAACGCAATCTTGAATGATATCTGTAGTTTAAAGGTCTTGCGTGTTTTGAGTGTGTGATCAACAACTGATTGGATGCTGTCTTTATAGTCGTAGATGTTTGCGGTGGTACCGTTGGTGCCGTTAATTGGGATTGTGTACTCTATGTAATGTTCTGTAAACTTCCTCTGTGCAAAATTAATCTCTTCATGGCAAGCTCCGACTCTTTTAAATGGATTAATTGCTCTAATTTCTCTTGTTCCTGCTTATTTTGTGGGTACTTTGCTTTTTCACCAGTGAGAGTTTCGTATTTGTTAACTAAGTTGCGACTCCTCTCTTGGTGTTCCTTTGCAGGATTTTATAGGCGCATACTGGTTGGATTCTAATTGATTGATGATTTCCAACTGTTTTTCATAGCTTCCCAGGTGACCAGGGTCGGTGTTAAACTTTTGTTTACATGCTTCTCTTAGTAAATTACTTTTGTCTTGAAATGAGACGCCTTTTGAAAAATGTTTGTTGACTAAATCTTTTGCTGGATTAGCTTTTGGCATTTTTTCTCTAAAATAAAAAAAATTTTGAGGGTGACCACCCTGATAGAAAAGTTGAACTGTTTCTACATCCTATAAGTAGCGCTAGGTTTATGAAGCTGGATAAAGTGGGGTTTTAAACCTCATCACATGCGCATTATTGTAAACCCAGCATTGTGCAGTGTCATGATGCTTTGACAATGTCAGACTTGCTTACAGAATTTTCATGCTCACAATCATCACGATCATCACAATCGGGGCAGCCCTCTCCTGCCTTAATTGTTATACCTTTGTCTCTTGCAATCTTTTGCAATTCAAGCTGGTGGGCTCTATCATTACAGCTTTAACAGCAGTTGCTACACCTCCAGCTACACCACCTGCGGCACTTACAGCGCCTGCAATGATCGGATAAGAGCTGCTAATGGTAGGATTCCTCCTGACTTTTCATCTGTGATGCTGTGTCTTTGCTCATTACACTGAACTATTTGCTGCACGGGATCGACTTTTACTTTGGCACCTTTAATTGATATAAGACCTGGTTTCTTTGATTCAATGATTTTATTGAGTTTATTGATGGTTCTGGTTTCAATCTTTGTCATTTTTTTATTTTAATATTTTAATTAATTTCTGTGTCAGCTGGTATCACTAGGAGTTCAGCTCTAGTGAATGACCGCGTGGGGGATTTAGGGTTAAAGGCCTGAGATAAAAAGTAATACTCTCCAGAGTCGGATGTAAAATGTCTGTCTATTTTATGTACATCAAGGCTGAAGTATGGATCTGTAGCTCTTCTTTTGGTGTCTTTCTCTAGCTCTCCAGGTAGATATAAAAAGCGTAGAAACTCAGAGTTTGTCAGTATGTATGGTGATTCAACTCCTGGAAGCTGAGGGTAGTTCGAGGTGTGTTTTGTGTTGTGTGTGTTGTGTGGGGTTGTAGTGTTGTTGTCTGTTCTTTGAGTTGCCTTAAGTTTGACAGTGTCTTGTTTAATTGCATGGGACGGTTTCAATCCAGTCATACGTGTGACTTCATTGTTCAGTTGCTCTATAACATGGGGAGTCTTTCTGTCCACTTGGTATAGTATTGCCCCGCACTCAGTTTGAGTTCTTGCGCTGTCTGCTTAGTGAATAGTCTCTTGGCTAGAGTTAGATTGAATCTTTCCACCAAAGCCTGGTCTCTGTGCAAGTTTTTTCTGCCATAGCGAATCTCTGTGTTTTTCTTTTCCATAAGGGATTTCACTACACCCATGAATTCCTTACCCGGGTCGGTCATAAAGATTTGGGGGTATGTGAGCGGAGAGTTTTTATAAATATCTTGCAGTGCGCTGGCAACAACCTCTGACTTCTTCGTCTTGAGTGGGCGAGCTTCCTTATATCTGGAAGCAACGTCTGTAATTGTGAGAGCATACTTGTAGCCCGAGTCATTGGGGAGAAACAAAAGATCTGCTTGGTGCGCTTCATTAGGTTTATAGATGCTAAAGTGAGGTCTTGTAAATTTTACTGGTGGGAAATAGACTTGGTAGACTGCTTGCTTAGAGAGCCACTTTTCTACTTTAGCTTTTGGTTCCTTACTCAGCTCCATGAGTTTACTAACGGCATTTTTGCCTACAAAGAAACCTTTGTCGCTGTAGTAGAGTTTTTTAAGTTTTTGATCTGTCATTTATTTAAAAAGAAAATTTTAAATAAAATAATGCAGCGCTCTGGTGGTAAGGTAGATTCACATGGACTGATAGAAAAGCTTCCTCATCCGAACAAAGGCTGGACACTTCCCGGCTATAAATATTGCGGGCCTTTGAATCCACTTGAAATACAGCTAGATAAAAACAATAATCCACATCCTGGGCATGAGCCTGTGAACGAGCTAGACTCTGTCTGCATGTGGCATGACGTTAAATATAGAGATTTTCCTGAGGAGAAGAATCGTTGGGACAAAGAAATGCTTAAGAGACTAGACAATATAGGGGCTTCAAGCGGATTTCGCGAGTCTATTGCTAGGAAATTAGTCAAGGCGGTTATTTTTGGTAAGTCTAAGTTGGGGTTGGGGGTGTACGCCGAGGGTGGGTGTTTGGGGAGAGAGGGCGGGTGTGCGGAAAGAGAGGGCGGAGGCTTGGGAGTAGGGTTTATTTTGTGTGCTCCAAACGAGGTACTAGGAAGACTGCTGAAAGAGCTGGGGGTAGAGAGAGGCGCTTGAGTCGGGAAGGGCATGAGCAAGTGTGGATTTGAGTAAGTACAGTTTTTTATTCCCTAAAGAGTTGCGCACAAGAGAGATTATCATTCTCCAGAGAGCTAAGAGCAGAAAATAAAAAGTCAACCGCTTCGCCGCCATTAGCATGCATGGACTGTGTATGTTGAGATTCCCTCCTTGATTGATATTGATTATTGGCCAAATTGCGAGGCCAGTTGGCCCGCCGAGTTGGCCTCGGCCCGCCGATTTGGCCTCGGAATGTGGCCCGCCTAGTTGGTCTATACGGTATGAAAATATGGGGGGGGGTAGAGAGGGGCGCTTGAGTCGGGAAGGGCTTAACTATTATTCTCAGCCCTAGCCAAACGCAACAGCTGCATTTTGAAAAGGGGTGGGTTAACTGCTATTTGCTGAGGGAGCGCAGCCCTGTTCCACGCGTGCATTCCTTTCCGCTTTGTCAACTGGAGGGAAGGAAGCGGGTGGAGGGAATCGATCGCTCGGAAGCTAGTTAAAGCAAGCAAGAAAATTCAGCTTATTTCGCCCGCATACGTTCTTCGTCACGCACGATACTGCACTGTTGTGGCTGCTGATTTCATTATGTTGTAAGTTTATTCATTTTTTTTACTTCCTGATAATCCTGTGGTAAGATTGATTAAATCTTTGTTTTTAGTTCACAAAAAATTACGTTCTACTGGACCGACCTAGAAAATCTCCATGGTCGCCTTGTTGAAGGGTTGGATGCCGACGAACAGGTATCAGAGAGAATTCAAGAAGTTCTCCACCATTTCTTCAATGAAAAAGTTGAGAGCCGGCGAATTCGTTCAAGAGCGGCCATGGAGACCCAGGATCGCAACTACGCCATGAGAACTGAAATGGTGTTTGACGAACTTCGCCGATCATTTGTTGCTGATGAAGATTCACTTCTTAGTTATCAACAAATTTTTTCTAGGATTTTATCAATGTAAGCTACTCATAGTAGTCTTCTAAACACTTTCCTGGATCTCCAAGATTTTTTTCCAGGATTTTTTTAAACTCGTGCCAATTCCTGACAATACAGGAATTCCTGAAAATACAGGAAAGTCTTTTACTGGATTTTTTTCCATGATTTTATCAATGTAAGCTACTCATAGTAGTCTTCTAAACACTTTCCTGGATCTCCAGGATTTTTTTAAACTCGTGCCAATTCCTGACAATACAGGAATTCCTGACAATACAGGAAAGTCTTTTACTAAATTTTTTCCAGGATTTTATCAATGTAAGCTACTCATAGTAGTCTTCTAAACACTTTCCTGGATCTCCAGGATTTTTTTAAACTCGTGCCAATTCCTGACAATACAGGAATTCCTGACAATACAGGAATTCCTGACAATACAGGAAAGTGCTGTTCACAAAATGACCGGGAGGAAAATCAATATTATTCTGGATCCGAAGAATATCGATTTTGGATTGTGCGAGGCTCTACAAGATCTTGTTCTTTCTCTGCCTTATTCATTTTTAGCCTTGCAACTAAGCTTGCACGTCGCGGAAGAAAATTCTCAGCCGGATAGCCCTGCACACTCAGTGTCTGCTCTTTCCTCCTTATTTCCTCCTGTTTTATGTAAATATACTTGCGAATAAATGAACTCAGTATGTTTTTTAACGCAATTGCTTAATGATTTCTGCAAAGTTATAGTAGCTGTCGTAATCTTTTACGTAGGTTACTCCATACTTATGAAACCAGTGAGATTTAAGTGCTTGATTAATATTAGGGACATTGATATCAATGCCGGGACAATATTTTCTCATGTATTCGCTGCATTCTAGTTTGCATTGGTACTTGGATTTGTACAATGGATGAGGCTGAGTATAATAGGAACCTGGAGAGACAACTGGAAACATTTTTATTGAGAAATTAATTTTTTTTCAAAGGGTAAGGACCCTGCGCTGATGATTTAAAGTCTTTGGGATCTGGTTTCGCCGCTTCGGATTGAATGTGGGGAGAAGAGTGCAGATTATTTTCTTATTGTTTCGAAGATGCTATGGGTGGATGTCAGTGGATTATGTCTGTGTCAGTGAGCATAACAGGTATCAGTGGACACCTGCTCTGATTCTGTCAGGGATAATATGGATGGATTTAATGGGATTATGTTCGAAGTTTTCGGAGCAAGTGCGGCCCCTCCCCTTTTTCATGATTCTGTCAAGGATAATATGGATGGATTTAATGGGATTATGGAGGACGTTTTGTGAGCGAGTGCGACCCCCCTTTTTTTCTGATTCTGTCGGGGATAATATGGATGGATTTAATGGGATTATGGAGGACGTGAAAAATTTTGTCCCAAAAGCCCCCTCATGCCTTCTACTGGCGAGAGATAATTGGGAGAAAATAAGGGGAGAGAAGAGGAGCGACGAGAGAAGGGAGAGAGGGAAGAGAAAAGAGGGGAGAGAGAAAAGTAAGAGGAGAGAGGAGGAAGAGGAGGGGAAGATGTTAGAGAGGGGAGAGAGAGAGGAGAGAGGATCGAGAGGAGAGGGGAGAGAAGTATGAGGGGGCTTCTGGGACAATTTTTTAACGTCCTCCATAATCCCATTAAATCCATCCATATTATTTCCGACAGAATCAGAAAAAAGGGGGGTCGCACTTACTCCGAAAACTTCGAACATAATCCCATTAAATCCATCCATATCAGGGGTGTCGGAACCGGGGGGGGGCACAGGGGGGCTGAAGCCCCCCACTTTTTAGCATGATCCAGCAAGTGCCCTTTTTGAATTTTAAACAAGTGTCGACTGGTTTTGGGCTCTGGCTTTTCTGAGTCTTGGAAGCTAAGGGGGGTATCAGCTGAAATAATAACTCGTAGTTCATGTTGTTCTCAATCTCCATTCCACTACAGTTTTTATCTAATGTGCATAAGCCTAGTGCTTTTAGTGCATTGGTCAGCAAACTTTTCACCTTAAGGGCCAGATTGAGAACCTAGCGTGGCGCAATGACTTCCCTTCTGGGTTTGCTTCGCTGGGCCCCGTAAGCGAAACGCGCCCAGGAGTCCCTGACTGCAGGCAAGAGAAGGGAGAGAGGATAGGGAATAGAGTAGAGAATTATATGAGCGTAGGAGAAAGGAGAGGCGAGGAGAGGAGAAGGAAAGGAAAGACAAGATAAGAGGAGAGAGGAGAGGAGAGAGGAGAGGCGAAGGAATAAAGGAGAAGAGAGTAGACGAGAAGAGAGATAAAATTAGAGAGGGGAGATGGATGAGGGGAGGGGAGATGGATGAGGAGAGGAGAGACGAAATAGGAGAGAGAGGAGAGAAGAGGGAAGGGAGAAGATAATGGAGAGAAAAGTAGAGGAGAGATGAGAGGAGAGAGGTGAGGAGATGAGAGGAAAGAGAGGAGAGGGGAGGGGAGGAGAGGAGATAATAGGAGAGGAGAAGGAGAAGGAAAGGAAAGATGAGAGGAGAGAGGAAAGGAGAGAAGAGAGGAGAGGAGAGGAGAGGAGAGGAGAGGAGAGGAGAGGAGAGGAGAGGAGAGAGGAGAGGAGAGGAGAGGAGAGGAGAGGAGAGGAGAGGAGAGGAGAGGAGAGGAGAGGAGAGGAGAGGAGAGGAGAGGAGAGGAGAGGAGAGGAGAGGAGAGGAGAGGAGAGAGGAGAGATGAAGGAATAAAGGAGAAGAGAGTAGACGAGAAGAGAGATAAAATTGGAGAGAAGAGATGGATGAGGAGAGGAGAGACGAAACAGGAGAGAGAGGAGAGAAGAGGAGAGAAGAGGGAAGGGAGAAGAGAATGGAGAGAAAAGGGAGAGGAGAGAGATGAGGAGATGAAAGGAAAGAAAGAGAGGAATGGAGAGGGGAGGAGAGGAGAGGACGAGGAGGGGAAAGAAAAGATGAGAGGAGAGGAGAGAGGAGAGGAGATGAGAGAGAGGTGAGGAGAGTAGAGAGGAGAGAAGATGAGAGAGTTGAGGAGAGGAGAGAAGAGAGGAGAGAAGAGGAGAGGAGAGGAAAGGAGAGAGGAGAGGAGAGAGGTGAGGAGAGGAGAAAGGTGAGGAGAGGAGAGAGGTGAGGAGATGAGAGGAGAAGAGAGAGGAGAGGAGAGAACAGGAGAGAAAATGAGAAGAGAGAGGTGAGGGAAGAGAGAGCTGAGAAGAGACACAAACATCGAGCGGGCCGGATTGCTATTGCGAAGATTCAAAGGACCCAAGGGCCGGATAGAGAGGCTTTGCGGGCCACATTTGGCCCTCAGGCCGGAGTTTGCCAACCCCTGTTTTAGTATTCAGCCCTTTCACTTTGGCGTCTCTGATCGAAATTCCGAGTGCGCCGCAATCCCAAGACCTCAACCGCTGCTGGCGCAGCAACCAAAATTTCAAAAATGCCGTCAGCTAAAAGAATGAATAGGAGCTGATGGAGGCAGCCAAGAGATCCAGAAAATTACTGGTCTTGCCTTTGCAATTTTCATTCATTTCAGATATTTTACTATATAAAATTGATAATACAGTTTTCGCAATTAGTTGCGCAATGTTTGAATCAGTTAAAAGTTTAAACATTTTCAGACTTTTGGCTACTTCCAACTCAAAATTGAATATTGGCCTGGTTGTCACAATTTCACAAACTGACATAACAGCCGGAGTTGGGTGCCTTTAGATTTAAAGAAATTATTTGCAATGTGCCCTCCCATCAATAGCCCCCCCCCCCACTTTAAAATATGTTCCGACACCGCTGATCCATATTATCCCCTGACAGAATCAGAGCATAACAGGTGTCCTACATAATCCCCTGACATCCACCCATAGCATCTTCGAAACAATCAGAAAAGAATCTGCATTCTTCTCCCCACATTCAATTCGCGAAACCAGATCCCAAAGACTTTAAATCATCAGCGCAGGGTGCTCATCCTCCGAAAAAAATTTAATTCTCAATAAAAATGCTTCCAATCGTCTCTCCAGGTTCTTATTACAAAGCCCCCGAGCCTAATTACAAGAGTAAGTACCAATGCAAACTAGAATGCAGTGAGAACATGAGAAAATATTGGCCCGACGTTGATATCAATGTCCCTAATATTAATCAAGCTCTCCAAAGCCACTGGTTTCTTAAGTATGGAGTAACCTACGTAACAGATTACGACAGCTACTATAACTTTGCAGAAATCATTAGGCAATTGTAATTTTTTTTCGCACATTCTCTCAATGATCAACTTCAATACAAACTCTTCACCGTTGAAATCAACACCCACCCCATCTTCAGTCTCAAACTGTAGCACAATCTCGTGAATCTCCTTATTACTCAATACAACTCTTTTCACTGGATTTGGTTTCTCTACCAGCATTTGTCCTCCAGCTACAGAGTTTTTAGTAAAGACGTTTTCTAGAAAATCAAAACAGATTGAGGAAGTAAAACAGAAAGGAATTTATGAGTTAAGAGAGAATTATTGAGAGCTCATTCTACAAATTGCAAAAATAACAGTGAATTTGAAGAGAAGGAAGAGGATACTTTTCTTACAGCTTGCCTATTAATTTTATTATTAATTATTTAGAACTATATATTTATTAACTACTACAAGATTATAAAAAATTGATAGAAAAAAACAGACACTATGTAGGCTCTCAGAATTGTCTAACGCGTTAGAATTTTTCAACAACATACTGAGCCAGCCTAGCTTTCCTGTGAGCCAGCAGCTAGATTTTCTAACGCTGTTAGAAATTTCTATGTGAACATTTGGTGTGCCCAAGCTTATCTTGCGGGAAACTTTTCACATAGAAATTTCTAACAGCGTTAGAATTCCAAACCCCCGATTGAGCTGTACGCAGCACTGAGAAAATTGCTTCCCTCCTCTACTTAACCAATCGGTTGCCTCCAGTTAGTAGTTGAATCTTCTCTTTGAATTCTAACGCGTTAGAAAAATTCTAAATGAACTAAATTTAAAATTACACAGTTTTCCACGCAGGATCACGGGCTAAAATTTCTTCTAGAAACTTCATCTTAGAGTTTAATTCCCTAATTGGCATCGACACCTGTCTCAAGCCTGGGTAGGTAACAGACAGTTTGTACAGACGAATGTAAAAATAGCCAGTTGATTGCTGGATGTTTACCATTTTGCACAAATGGGCGGACCGCACTTTAACATCTTGTTCAAATTTCTTTTTCTCTTGTGTGCGATAAGTTGTAAGCAGCCGCCCAACTTCGAGAATCCAATATAGACCTCCAATTTGAGTCTTCTTGTACATTGCTAGAGCCGCCTTCACCCTAGTGATGATGTTCTGCTCGCCAGATGGAAGCTGGTGATCAACAGCGTCCATCAGCTGATCAGTTAGTGTTACGCGGGATGCGTACAGCTTCTCCCTGAATTTCTGCAGATCCGCCATCTTCTTCTCTTCGCTACTCACATTCGCTGCGGCGATATCATCAGGGGCCATGGCGAAAAACTCGATTGGTAGGTCGCCAGTTTCTAGACCGAAAAAGGTGGTTAGTTCCTCTATTCTTCTTGCTTGTAGATGTGACGGAATATCCTGTAAAACTCTTTGTAGCATGGCACAAAGGCCTTGCTTATCTGTCTAGGGAATACTCTATAGAGTACTCTGTAGAATACTCTGTAGAGTATTCCCTGGGCCGGGGTGCCCGGGCCAAGTCAGGCCATTCATTTTTGGCTGTGAAGGGACAAGAGAGGAACCGACTGAGTGTAAGACATGTTAGAAAAAACCATAGGCTTGAGGGGAAGAGTCAGGGAAGCCTCTTTGTTTGCTTCGCTCACCGTGAGCGAAGCGAACAAAGAGGCTTCCCTGGAAGAGTGAATGATAAGAAGATGGGGGGTGTAAGATAAGGAGGGAAGGAAGAAATGTGCATTTGGGAAAGAAGAAAAGGAACTGAGGAAGATTGCAGACAAAGACATTATGCACAATTGTACATTGTGAGGGACAAAAAGTTCTATGCACAGCCTACCAACTTTTGCCCTTCTCGGGTGTACGTTCTTTATACGGTCGTATAAGTCTTCGCAAAGTTCCCAAGTTGCTCATTTTGTATTACTTGCAAAGATAAATCATGGGTTACAAGTGCTGTGTGTTCGGCTGCAAATCAGGCTATTCGCCAGAAGGAACTGTGGGAATAAGCTACGAGTATTATGCTTTCCCAAAGCATCCTGTACTGAGACAGCAGTGGCTTCGTGCTATACCAACCGCCGACCTGAAGGCCACGTCTTCTCAGCGTGTCTGCTCGAAGCACTTCACGGAAGCTGACTTCGTCAGAGAATCAACCGACCACCTAGACTCAGTGACCTGCTAGACAAGTTGGATTCGGCCAATATTCCATCCGGATTTGTAAGAAGCACCAACGCTGGATTAGCTTCCTTTTTCCTGATCGACACATCCATCTCAGACTCCGCTCCACACCTCACAGCTTCACTGACTGTCTTTGAAGATCTCACGTATCAGGCATTTGTTTATGGCCTTCACTGTACTAGCAGCATGCTTGGACATCTGTTTCCAAAGCAGCAGGACACCCTCCATCTGTTCTCCACTTTTGAGGGGTGGGTTTCATAAACGCGAAACTTCACAAACGCGAAACTTCATAACCGCTAAAATTTTTGCGTTTACTTTGATAAACGGCAGTCTTTTTAGCGGTTGTGAAGTTTCGCGGTTAAAGTTTCGCGGTTGTGAAAGTAGGTGATTTAGCGGTTGTGAAGTTTCGCGGTTATAAAGTTTCGCGTTTATGAAAGTAGGTGATTTAGCGGTTGTGAAATTTCGCGTTTGTGAAGGCAACCCCTTCTGAGAACCTGCTGACATTCCTCAAATCTCTGGCCCAGACAGGAGAGACACGTGATCCCATCACGTCGTCTGATTTGTTGTTGTTAAACGAAAGGGTCCTAGGGGGACCCGCGGATCAGCCCTGGGGTGGGCTCTGCCGCGAGGGGCACTTCCAGGGGCCAAGGCATTAGCTGTCCAGGGCCCGAGATACCCCATGAATACATTGGGATTGGGCCCAGCTTAAAGCTAGGGAAAGGGCGAGTTGACCCAAGCCTACGGTACAAGACACCGCCAACCCAAACAGTGGAATCAGGGACGGTGCTAGGACCGAGTCCACCCAGGCCACCCCCCAGCCAGCGAGTTTTTGGGAGTGCGCAGAAAATTGGAAAGCGAAATGCTTGAAATACTACTGAAAAAAGCGGTCCGAGTGAGGAGTTACTCCTAAACCTGCGGAAATGGCTTAAACTATTGGAGCGAGTCTGGGCAGCTATTTACCAAGAGCGATCCTATACAGCAACCGCATAAACTGTAGGTCTCGAGCCTCAAGGCTTTTCACTACCCAGCTCTATATTGGAGTGAGTCTGGAAGGCTTGTATCCGAGGGGGAGACTCTAGGCGGACATGGCAACACCTCTATTGCTACCAACCCAAGGGCATCGCCTATCCAGCTCATTATTGGGGGCCAGGCCAAGGGGTCGGGAGAAGAGGCACCCAGGGCAAGAGGACTCCGGACTCAGCCGGTTGTCCCCGGTTCGGGACGAACATCCTTCCCAGGACACCAATCCACTGTCAGGATGAGAGCCAGAGACACGCAAGCAGGGACCTTCAGCAGGAGCCAGGAGATGGACCCGAGGACAGGGCAAGATGGACCGGGCAAGGGCAGAGCTCATAACTCCGAGAATTGGAAGGCTTCTATTGGCCAGATAAAAGATTAAAAGAATAAAAAGCCACAAAGGCACAAAGCTTGGGATAAAACAGCGCTGGGATGCCAGCCCAGAAAAAAAGATTGGCAGAAGGGAGGAGCACCATAGCCCTAGAGCAGGCAGCTTGCCGACCTGCAGCCCGGGTGCTCAGCCTCAGGGCTGGCATGCTACTGGGTCTACCGTACACCTTTGTGAATTGGTCATTTTCTTTCCTGCAGGGCGGGTACGACCGGGGGGCTCAGTCCCGTCCTAGCCACACTGCAGTCCAGAGAACCAACTCACTCCGGGCACCACCCCCCCTAAACCAAGGCCGAGGGCCGAAATTAGAAAAAAAGAATAGGGTTTATTTTTAGAACAGGCACAGCCCCTCCGGGGCGGACCCTTTGAAATTGGCATAGCCAATCGGATTGCGCACAACCCTTAGACAAGCTGCCAGAGAGGCAACCAGGGTAAAAACAGTCAGAGACCGTCTGATTTCGTGGAGGAGGTTTTGAGGAGCTACCTCGGATCTCTGAGCGATGAATCAGATGTTCAAGGACAAGTGAAGTTCCTTCTCGAGCAATTTTCCCTGATCCACACCCGGGGCCGTCTCGTCGCTATACGCCAACAACAACAGTACTGGCGTATTTGGTTTTTTCAACTAGCCGCGCTGCCCACAAGGCGATTCTGGACGATGGGTCCATTTGCTTGCCCTCTATCAGGAATCTCGTTAGGCTGACATCCGTTCTTTCCAAGGAGTCTGGCATCGTGGATGAGGCGTACATTCAGCTGCGGGCAGGATCGCTTGACCCTCGAGAGAAGTATGTGGTCCTCATCATCGACGAGGTGACCACCGCGAAGGGAGTGGAATTTCACTGCGACTCCATATATGGTCTCAGCAGCGATGACAAGGTGGCTTTTGAGAACCTTCGAGGCTGCAGCGATCTGGAAGAAGCTTCTCAGCGGCTTTGCTGCACTGATCATTGTCAAGATGCAGAATTCAGCTTAATTCGCATCGTGTCGCTTTCGTTGCTCTAAGCACTCTCACAGGCAAGTGATTCGGCAGTTTTCCTTCCGCCTTCTCAACTGCTTTCTTAAGAACTTCACTACAGAGATCAATCGTCCTTCCCTCGTTCGCAAGCGAAGAACTGATGGCCTGAAAGAAAACGACAGCTGCCGAAAAATTGCCAAGTTGAACCCCCAGTTCCGGACCACTTCTCTCCGTTGCTTTTCCCTTCATATCCTGGCTTCTGACAGTTTTTGGTAAATTTGAATGGCAATGCCTACTATCTGATGCTATTTCTATTGTGTGCAGTATATAATGATAACTCGAATTCTAATTTTTGATGTTTCTAAGTAACAAATTAAGGTCTTTTTTATTTGCTTGCAACATCAATATGCATGAACTGGGCTGGGCTCAGGCTCGGAAGAGGTCGACCTGACTTGGCCCGCCCCCATTGGCCAGTGTCACTTCCAGGTCTAGAGAATTCCCTGTCCAGGTCTAGAGAATTCCCTGTCCAGGTCTAGAGAATTCCCTGTCCAGGTCTAGAGAATTCCCTGTCCAGGTCTAGAGAATTCCCTGTCCAGGTCTAGAGAATTCCCTGTCCAGGTCTAGAGAATTCCCTGTCCAGGTATACAGAATTCCCTGTCCATGTCTAGAGAATTCCCTGTCCAGGTCTAGAGAATTAATTCCCTGTCCAGGTCTAGAGAATTCCCCGTCCAGGTCTAGAGAATTCCCTGCATGGACTCGGGACCGACCGCTAGGAGAGGGCGGGGTTTGGAAAGAGTGAAAAACGGTTTCGAAACTTATAAGAAAGTTAAAATTTATTGCCAGGGAATCGGCCACGAAAAAAATTGCACTATCTTTGAGTGCAGCGTCCTGCATATACTGCTAGTGGTCTCTGAGAAATTCGTACCTGTCTAAATAATTTTTACCTTACTTTATTGTGTTAAATGCATGACAATAACCGGGGGCGTCGCCAGCGGCGGGGACAGGGGACATGTTCCTCAGTAAAAGCTGTAGGGGGAACATGACAATGCTTTGCCCCCTTACCGGACCCCACCTTGCGACCCGTTGTGGAAAGCAATAATTTTGTTTCAATTCCTAAAATTCTATTGATACAATCCAGCAATGATTCAAGCTATTGTGATTACAGATGAAGAAGTACGAATACGAATTCTAACACTTAAAAAAAGTATTTTCACTTTTTGAATATTTATGTTGTAATAATAATATTTAAACTCTTTCAATACTACTTTTCTTATGCTTGTATTTCGAGGCCTTAATCTTAATAATGTTATAATCCTTAGTAATCTAACAATCTTAGCAAATATAGTTTCAAGTTTGTTCATTAAAATTAAAATTTATTGTATTTTCTGCTTTCTTGAAAATATATATATATATATATATATATATATATTGATATTATTTACATTTACATAATACTTTCTCTAGCAAAATTCGAACCTCCGACCTTTTAACTACGAGTCAGACGCACTGGCCCACTCAGCCAATGAGTCTATTTTTAGCTCTCCCATTCCCAGAGAAGCCCGAGTCCACGGCTGCAGTCCAGTCCACGCGGACCAATGGCAGCGCTCCTTGGCATATCGTGTGCACTATCACCTGATCGGACTCTCACAGGGGACGCTTTCATAAGACCTAAATTCACAACGCCTAAATTTCATATCGCCTAAATTTCACAACGCCTAAAATCTTTGCTTCTCTCCTTCACATTCAGTTTTAGGTGTTGTGAAATTTAGGCGATATGAAGTTTAGGCGATATGAAAGAACATGCAGATTTTTAGGCGTTGTGAAATTTAGGCGATATGAAATTTAGGCGATATGAAGTAGGATGCATTTTTGGTTTTAGGCGATATGAAATTTAGGCGATATGAAATTTAGGCGATGTGAAATTTAGGCGTTGTGAAGGAGGCTGCATTTTCGATTTTAGGCGTTGTGAAACTTGGGCGTTATGAAATTTAGGTGATGTGAAGTCATGTGCTTTAGGCGTTGTGAAATTTAGGTCTTATGAAGCGCCCCCCTCTCACAGACTGGTCTTCGTGGCTCCACACGTGGACTCACTTAGTCAGGTATTTTTTGTTTAGTGGAATGTCTGACTAGTCCACGGCCATTGGGTGTTCAAACCCGTGTCAAGATGGTCTCTGCATTTCATCCCAATTCCCCAACAGTCCATATAGTGAATGAAATTGTACAGCATGTTTCACCGAGCCTGACAAATGTGCAGCTTTATGAAAATATGGGTCTTTGTACGAGCGTACATTGGATCATAGAGATCTAGAACTAGAACCTGGAGTCTTCCCGGAACTCCTTTGGCCCCGTACGCTAGTAGGCTGACTGGGGAAACCCCACACAGCCGCACATGCTTTTGCCTTTGAACAAATATTTGGCTATGAGATGCTCGCTAGAAACTAATATCGGATTTTCAAGTATGGAAATGAAACGAATATTGTATTTTTGTATTTTTTAGATAATTAATAAAAGCACACACATTCTTATTTATTGCATGCAAAATGTATAATTATGGCAACGGCCTTACAGTTTTGCATTGAATGAGGATGGATAAATCTGCATTCGCATATTACCAGCGGGGGCGCTTCATAAGATCTAAATTTCACAACGCCAAAAACAGTTGTCTGTTGTCTGCTATTGGTCTGTTGTCTGCTATTGGTCTGTTGTCTGCTATTGGTCTGTTGTCTGCTATTAGTCTGTTGTCTGCTATTGGTCTGTTGTCTGCTATTGGTCTGTTGTCTGCTATTGTTCTGTTGTCTGCTATTGGTCTGTTGTCTGCTATTGGTCTGTTGTCTGCTATTGGTCTGTTGTCTGCTATTGGTCTGTTGTCTGCTATTGGTCTGTTGTCTGCTATTGGTCTGTTGTCTGCTATTGGTCTGTTGTCTGCTATTGGTCTGTTGTCTGCTATTGGTCTGTTGTCTGCTATTGGTCTGTTGTCTGCTATTGGTCTGTTGTCTGCTATTGGTCTGTTGTCTGCTATTGGTCTGTTGTCTGCTATTGGTCTGTTGTCTGCTATTGGTCTGTTGTCTGCTATTGGTCTGTTGTCTGCTATTGGTCTGTTGTCTGCTATTGGTCTGTTGTCTGCTATTGGTCTGTTGTCTGCTATTGGTCTGTTGTCTGCTATTGGTCTGTCGTCTGCTATTGGTCTGTTGTCTGCTATTGGTCTGTTGTCTGCTATTGGTCTGTTGTCTGCTATTGGTCTGTTGTCTGCTATTGGTCTGTTGTCTGCTATTGGTCTGTTGTCTGCTATTGGTCTGTTGTCTGCTATTGGTCTGTTGTCTGCTATTGGTCTGTTGTCTGCTATTGGTCTGTTGTCTGCTATTGGTCTGTTGTCTGCTATTGGTCTGTTGTCTGCTATTGGTCTGTTGTCTGCTATTGGTCTGTTGTCTGCTATTGGTCTGTTGTCTGCAATTGGTCTGTTGTCTGCTATTGGTCTGTTGTCTGCTATTGGTCTGTTGTCTGCTATTGGTCTGTTGTCTGCTATTGGTCTGTTGTCTGCTATTGTTCTGTTGTCTGCTATTGTTCTGTTGTCTGCTATTGGTCTGTTGTCTGCTATTGGTCTGTTGTCTGCTATTGGTCTGTTGTCTGCTATTGTTCTGTTGTCTGCTATTGGTCTGTTGTCTGCTATTGGTCTGTGCCTGCCCCCCCTTCCCACACGGACTTCCCCCATTTTTCTCTATCCTCGCACCAGCCTACTGGGGTCCGGGTCCGAGCGCCTCCACTCAAGAGTTGCTATTCCAGATACTAGATCTAGATTTCCTTGGCTGGGCCAGCAGCTGAACGTACTTAGCTTTGCACAAAGGACTGCACAAATGTACAGCCAGAAAACCTGGGCTTTTGAGTTGAGCCCCCATTTTGCTTGAAAGTCCAATAGGACCACTTGTTCAGGGTTGCGATTGCAGAAAGATTCTTTCTCTGAGAATTGTAAACATGGGCTACAGATGTGCTGCAATCAACTGTCAGTCTGGCGGCTACTTGCAAAGAAATTTCACTGAGAATCCTGAAACGGACAGCAGAATTTCATTGTTTGGGTTTCCTGTACACGAATCCACTGCTTCTCCTAGAATTGCTGCAACGCATTCAAAGATAAAAATGCAGCCCAAGAAAACAATCAAGATTTTGCTCCTTGCAATTCAAGGACGATGACTTCATCCGGGAAGGTTAATTTAGGTTAATATCTAGAATTCCATGGCCTTGACATCTCAGCAACTTGCCCTTGAGCATTGGCATTGATCGAAATGTCACTTCACGGTAATGACCTCTGCTTAATGGCTGGTCAAGAATGGTCATTAACTGAAAGTCCTAGTTCAGACATGGCGCCCCTGGTGCTGGCGCCCCTGGTGCTGGCGCCCCTGGTGCTGGCGCCCCTGGTGCTGGCGCCCCTGGTGCTGGCGCCCCTGGTGCTGGCGCCCCTGGTGCTGGCGCCCCTGGTGCTGGCGCCCCTGGTGCTGGCGCCCCTGGTGCTGGCGCCCCTGGTGCTGGCGCCCCTGGTGCTGGCGCCCCTGGTGCTGGCGCCCCTGGTGCTGGCGCCCCTGGTGCTGGCGCCCCTGGTGCTGGCGCCCCTGGTGCTGGCGCCCCTGGTGCTGGCGCCCCTGGTGCTGGCGCCCCTGGTGCTGGCGCCCCTGGTGCTGGCGCCCCTGGTGCTGGCGCCCCTGGTGCTGGCGCCCCTGGTGCTGGCGCCCCTGGTGCTGGCGCCCCTGGTGCTGGCGCCCCTGGTGCTGGCGCCCCTGGTGCTGGCGCCCCTGGTGCTGGCGCCCCTGGTGCTGGCGCCCCTGGTGCTGGCGCCCCTGGTGCTGGCGCCCCTGGTGCTGGCGCCCCTGGTGCTGGCGCCCCTGGTGCTGGCGCCCCTGGTGCTGGCGCCCCTGGTGCTGGCGCCCCTGGTGCTGGCGCCCCTGGTGCTGGCGCCCCTGGTGCTGGCGCCCCTGGTGCTGGCGCTTCAGCGCACAAGTGGCAATTTGGCCATTAACTTTAATTCTCGCTTCATATTAACCTTCCATTAACGTGCACGTGCAATGCACTGCGCAATGCTCTGTGCAGTGTTGTGCCCAGTGTGACAGCACAGATGATTCTCAAAAATTTCACAGAGCACTATAGTCAGACAGAAATTCTCTTGTGCTGTCAGGATTTGTATCGGTGTACTGCTAAAAACCGATAAAAACAGGTGTTTTAACGTGTGCAAAATTCTAACCCTGCTCGCTGCATCAGCAGTCCAGTCTGTTCACATCTAGGCTGGGTCTCCCGATAAATTTGTTCTCACATCAAGTCAGTTAAAGGAAGCACTTATGGCGTAATAGATTTCACAGGCAGTCAGTATCAGTCTTTAGAAATTTAGCAAAACCAGAGCTATGCAAAGAAGACGCAATGCTTTGGACACCCTTGATTACCCATTCTCACCTTTTGCACCCAGCCAGAATTGCACTCTGCCCCAATGCACAGTCTTCACCTGCCTGCAAGCAATGACGTAATCTATTTTAGTTCAATTTCAGACAGTCAGTAACCACACCAAGCAAATATATGACGCAGATTGACTAAATTTTTGCGAAAGGTGCCTGAATGCTGTGACATCTATTGCAGGAAACGCGATCAAAATTCTTTCAGTCATTCTGTCCGTAAATTAACGCCTTTTAGAGCCAACCCCAAGGCCAACAATAAACCAACGCCGTAAATAATAAACGCTGTACACTCCTGTGCGAGTGTGTGCTTATGCGCCTGACTGCTCGGGGGAGTCGGCGGAATGGGCAGCAATGCCTCTCGCCGGTTGTGTGACAATGCCGCTTTAAGTACCCCAGCGATGGGGTTGCTAAGCGTACATATCTACGTGCTTGCAAGCTGCTCAATCACAAGTCTGATGCGCACGACTCACCTGTTGAAATCGCACTGACTCAAATGGCAGCACGGTTGGTTTTTCAGGTCTCAACTTGTGTTGGTCTAGATGAGTAAAAACTCCTATGTAAATTCATTAGACTCTCCCTCTTCATCAGCAGGTGCAGCAACCCTCGAGGCTCACGCCCCAGTGTGATGTACAAGGCAATCGATTTGGTGTACAAAATGGAGTGGACCTCCCATTTGAATTGAATCGATAAATCTTGAGAGTAAAGTGCACCAAAGGCCCGATCACAATACACGCAACACGCAACACAACACAATACAGCTGCTGCAACTTGTAGGAATAGCAATTCACATCGCAGCAATAAGTAAAAAGCAAGCAGTTTAGTTCGCAGCCGTTTGCCTAATTGGCTCGCATTTTAGTTTGTCTGTGGCCGAAGGAGCAGCACGGCGCCAATTGAGCAGTCGAAATGGCTTAATTACGGCTGAAACCGTCACTTCTCTCAGTCCGGATCGGCCTCACTGGCGAGCGGCAGCGTGCATCACAGCCAACAATTTGCTTCGTGCTCTCAGAGCCGCTCTGACGCAATAAGCTGCACTGCTCGGAGAATAAAATCTGCCTCTCGCTCTCTCGGAGTTGAAGCGGCATTTCTCAAAGTAAACAGACGAACATGGTGACTGCCTGTGAGCAGATCTGCGTGCTGCTGTGGAAGGACATCAAGCTGAAGCAGAGACGGCCGGTAAGTCCGCGGTGGCGCAACGCTTGTGACGCGCTGGTTTCATTGGTTTTACATTTCTACTTCCTCCTGAAATCCCCCTGAGCAGGCGCACAAGCGCGGATACGTACGCAGTCATACACACAGGCACACAGGCAGGAGTGTACAGCGGCCCTAACTTCGTTTATCGTTAGGCTGTGCCTCGGAGGTTTGCCCTCAATTGCGTTGATTGCACAAGTAGTCCCAAGCCGTTATTCCAACCGAGCCCCAAATTAATGTGACTGCACTTGAGCTCTTATGTTCAATAAGAGTTGAGCCTGGGCCGCTGGCACATAAGAGCGCCGCACTTGACCACTGGGCTACGGCCTCCTTAACCAGCCAGAATTGCAGTGATGAGGCTGTCCCGATTCGCAGTGATGAGGCTGTCCTGATTCGCAATGAGGAGGCTGTCCCGATTCGCAGTGATGAGGCTGTCCTGATTCGCAATGAGGAGGCTGTCCCGATTCGCAGTGATGAGGCTGTCCCGATTCGCAGTGATGAGGCTGTCCTGAATTGCAGTGATGAGGCTGTCCCGATTCGCAGTGATGAGGCTGCCCCGAATTCAGCGCTGAATCATCCAACACCGCCGCTCAAACTCTGCAGATCTCCACTTTGATGGAGCTGCTCGCTCCGCTGGTGATCATCTCCATCCTCATCGGCATCCGGCAGTCGCAGGACTTCTTTCAGAGATCGTCGGCCTGCCAGTTCAAACCGTCCCCCTTGGCTTCGAGCGGCCTGGGTGCGGTGCTCAGGTCATTCTGTCACCTGGGAGTTTGTCGAGAGGGAGCCCAGACTTTCCACACAGACCAAGACCTCGTGACTGACGAGGGGTGAGATCTCTCCTTGGTCAAGGCGAAAAGTTCCAGCTAATTTTATTATTCGCCTCGTTCCAGTTTCAGAAACATATCGCGGGTGATGGGCGCGATCAACTTCTGGCTGAACCACAACACCATCAAGAAGCTGTCACTCGCCGCCTCGGCCACGCGCCCTGCCCTGTCCGACCCCACAAGTGAGCTGAGCTGAGCTGTCCCTGCACTCTCCTGTCCCTGCTCTCTTCTGTCCCTGCACTCTTCTGTCCCTGCACTCTCCTGTCCCTGCTCTCTCCTGTCCCTGCTCTCTCCTGTCCCTGCTCTCTCCTGTCCTTGCTCTCTCCTGTCCCTGCACTCTCCTGTCCCTGCACTCTTCTGTCCCTGCACTCTCCTGTCCCTGCTCTCTCCTGTCCCTGCTCTCTCCTGTCCCTGCTCTCTCCTGTCCTTGCTCTCTCCTGTCCCTGCACTCTCCTGTCCCTGCACTCTTCTGTCCCTGCACTCTCCTGTCCCTGCTCTCTCCTGTCCCTGCACTCTTCTGTCCCTGCACTCTTCTGTCCCTGCACTCTCCTGTCCCTGCTCTCTCCTGTCCCTGCTCTCTCCTGTCCCTGCTCTCTCCTGTCCTTGCTCTCTCCTGTCCCTGCACTCTCCTGTCCCTGCACTCTTCTGTCCCTGCACTCTTCTGTCCCTGCACTCTCCTGTCCCTGCTCTCTCCTGTCCCTGCTCTCTCCTGTCCTGCTCTCTCCTGTCCCTGCTCTCTCCTGTCCTTGCTCTCTCCTGTCCCTGCACTCTCCTGTCCCTGCACTCTTCTGTCCCTGCTCTCTCCTGTCCCTGCTCTCTCCTGTCCCTGCACTCTCCTATCCCTGCTCTTTCCTGTCCCTGCACTCTCCTGTCCCTGCACTCTTCTGTCCCTGCTCTCTCCTGTCCCTGCTCTCTCCTGTCCCTGCATTCTCCTATCCCTGCTCTTTCCTGTCCCTGCACTCTCCTATCCCTGCTCTCTCCTATCCCTGCAATCACCCGTCCCTGCATGAAAATGGGTCATGACATTGCAGAGATGAAGAAGATCAAACTCCGCTCGCTTTTCAAAAACAACGGCAGCGCGCTGTTCGATGGCGTCAAGGTAACAAAGGAGCAGAGAGCGTCTTTCGAGACGGCGGAAGTGCCGTTTCCCAAGGTAAAGTGGAATAAAATTAGCTGAATTTCACTGCCTGAATGTGCCTATGAACTGAGAACAATGAAATATTAACTATTGAGTATTAACTATGAGCTGTACGGATAAAGTCTTAGGACATGCTCACCACTTCCTACGGGACTCCGTGTTAGAATTTTGTACAATTAGACATCACCCATTGCAGCTCTTGGACCTGTCCATGGGCCCCGGCATGGCTGGCCTGATGCTGTCGCAGAGCGGGCTGCCCAATATCCTGTGCAGCGGGGCCGGCGCCACCGCCAACTGGACCCGGGCAGTGCGGGAGCTCTGCAAGCAGCCGCGGTTCCGCGAAAACCTCCGGTCTCAGCTGGATTTTGACGCGGTTCGGGCCCAGGTGAGAGGGATGGAGTTCTTGACACCTGTCTAGAGCTGTGCTTTCCAGAGACTAGAGGTTACTTATGCGTTAAAGAGCTTAGCAGCAAATTAAGCCTTGTGACTCCAACTCCAACCCAATCATTTTCATTAAAAGATGGCCTCTACAGACAGCAACAAGCGCAGCGTTCTGCTCAACCCCAGTGACCTCAAGAGTCTGCAGATGCTTCTTTCTCAGGTAAGCTCCATGGTTGAAGATTGGCAAATTGAAATAGATATCATGGTAGATCTGACAGCACAACACACGCTCTTACGAGGCTCTTCTTTCGTACATTACGTTGAATTAAAATATCCCGCAGATTAACGAGATGAGCAACGATGGAACGCTGCTCGTGTTTCAAAAGATGCGCGACCTCGCCGTGAATGTGACTGAAGGCCTGTCGAGCAGCAGACTGAAGGGCTGGCTGCGGTCTGTAAAGATCTTAGCCGGCCATGTCTGCGGCTCCGGCAAGAACGTCCTGTCGGACTACCTGGACCGCGAGATGGTCGAAGATGTAGCCGAAGACTTCGAGCCAAACGAATTAATCGAGAAATCGACAAACGATTCAGAGGAGACAGTCAATCTGACAACCATTCTGCCTCCAGAGGAGTGTGAGCACCTTGTTTTCTAATGCAGTCCTCAGAATGCACGTTTTTTATATGCTTTCGGAGCACTTTGGGTGTTCCTGCAGCCCAAGAATTATCTCAACTTGCATCTTCTATTGATACTCAGCAACATCGAAATTTCGCCATCACAGAAGATTCCGTCTGTGGTCGCCACTTTTATGAGGGCAGGTAAAGTCTCAATCTTAGCAGGTGAGGCATCTTAGCTACGCCGCGGCAGACTTAAGTTGAGAAATGAAGTAGGGGGGGGGGAGCGGTGTGCGAGGGTTGGACGGATTAAAGCTGCCCCGATCAGTTTTCTCGTATTTATTATTTCATAATAGTCCGAGAGAAATTGCTCACTGGCGCATAGAGTCGCGACTTTTCATTGTCGTGTTGCTGAGTGTGCATTATGACTCAGCACAAAATGTCAACTTGTGCTCACAGTCAGTATCATCAAGACATTCAACTATCACCTGATTTTATCTTCTAGAGTTGGAAATCAAAAATATTTGTGCCATTTTATCAGACCTCTTCACTGTGCAGTAAAGAGTTTTAAATTTTGAATGCAAGAAGAGAAAGGACGTTTCTCACCCGCAGTTTGCTCAGACAAGCGCTATCAGAATGCCATCCTGCTGCTTCCTGACTGGCTGCTCGACAAGCTCGGGTTCTCCGGCCTCAAACGGCTCATGTTCGGAGAAATCCTTTACTATCCTGAATCAGAAAGGACGCGAAAGTTTCTCAAGAAAGTAAGCCGATGAAGCAAACAAACTGAATTTTGAGAGTTGAAAACAATGCAAGCATCTTTACACTTATAATTCAACACTCCAGCTGAACGAGACCCTTATTGCAGCGTCCTGGGCATCCTACATAGCGGAGAACTTCGTGAAGTCAACGAGTCCTCGCATCGCCAACTTCATCACCAACAGCAGCGAGATGGCGAATATGCGGGTTGGTGCGATTTTGTTTCGGGTGTTTTGGACGGTTTGGGCATTGCGCTGACTTGGCTGCCTCTGAAACAGCAAAGATTCTTACGTATATTAAGTTTGAATCAGCTGCAGGGGTCTTTGGGCATCCGGATGCAGCGGGGAATCATCACCGCTCATTCCGCAAACCCTCGGCGGGAGGGGGGCCGGGTGTTTCATAAGCTCGAAATTTCATATTCTTTCCCAACCTCAAAGTTTTCCACGGTGGAAATTTCATAAGTTGCGCACATAGCTAAGCCTCATCTAAAGGTTTCAAACGGCACATTAACATGAGCTTGTCGGCAATGGCGTGCAGCGCTTTCGATGAAACATCCAGATCGAACAGCATTCTGGTTGAGTACGAGGGACGTCAGACTGATGGGGCGGTAGGCTTTGGCAGAGTGATGCACTCACAGTCTCCCTTCCCAGCTTTGGAAATGAAAACAATCGTAGCCTCTTTCCGGGCCTTGGGCACGTACTGGAGGGTAATACACCTGATCTTTTGAGAACTAAGAGCTTTGACATCTCGTCAAGAGTGAGGGTCTTGACCACGCGTGAAGTAGCGCCCTCCAGCTCCGTGCAGTATTGGTGACACTTGTCGGACTTGGCTTTCCTGCTTGCTTTTGCGTTTCTTCTTGGCTAGCAACTGAGAAACTCCTCAGTTAAGAACCTGGTAAGAGGCTGAGCCAAAAGACCATCAGTGCGGTGCTACACTGGGCTCTTGATAGACAAAGAGGCTGTCTCCAGAGGCTGGTGGGCTGGCCGCATACCCTGTTAAATTCAAAAGGCAACACCAGTCCCTTAGATCCGTAGCCAGAGGCACCTGATACGCAAAGGTACACTTCCAGGAGAACCCGCGTACCCAACATGACCAAATCAAAAGTCAAGGCCACGGATGGGTTGCCCCCCACTGGAGCCCTGTCAGTCCAGCCTCATTAAGCATATGCTGGAGGCGAACCCCTAGACCGGCTTGTGAATCAGCATGGAGGAAGGTTCTCTACCCATTCTTACACCAAAACAGAGAGGGACCGTGTGTAGTACCGCAGACCTTAGCCCGTGAGCCTGGGCTGCCTTATACTATATGGTTGTACTGCGTGTCTGCATTCGATGCGTATGCCTTCGTTTCACACATTCAGACACTGCTGAGTCACTGCCAAATTTACTACGCCGGGCAGCCCAACGGTCGCAACTGCAAGAACCTGGAGCTGTTTCTGCAACCAGATCCGCCTTCCGCTCAGTCGAATACCAGCTCTACATGGAAGGACTCCCTGAATACAACGAACACACTAATGCTCAGGCTGTACTTCGCCACCGCCTGTTTCCGCCTTAGCAAGCTTCGCGGCTTCAGCACCGAGAAGTCGCTGGAAAACCGCACCAGCTTCCTCATCGACGAACTGGAAGACTACAAGAAAGTGAACAAGTCGCTGTTCATTGCGTCTCTGCTCTTCGACAAGCTGGCGCCGGGCTTCGTGAAGTACCGCTTAAGATTTCCAGAAAACTCTATTGACAGCACCAGGCACTTCAAAGTATTGGACAGCCATTTCAAACCAAAGCCTCGAACGAATTTTCAAACCGATTTTAAGTACTTTACATCTTTCTTCATATACATTCAGGTGAGCTTTTCTTCCATTAGGTCATTCAAGAAAAATATTTTCACTGGAAAAATTTGATTACTGATTTCAAACTGCATACCAGCTACTCCCACTGAAAAAGCAACCGTGACAAGAACCGATGAAGGGTGATAGTAAACAACTCACTAGTGACTCTAGAGACTCTGGGGTACCTGTTGGGACTTTTAAAAATGCGAGTACTTAAACGACTGTAATGCAGAGGCCACTGTTGAGTCACGAGAGCAACACGGGAGCTGTAACATCGTAAAAGAGTCGCAAAATTAGTATAAGAGTCGTTGTGTTAGCGCTTAACTTTCTACCTTACTTACTTACATGAAACGAAGGTTTAACCCTGGTGCGAGGGTTTAGCCCCGCAAGTAGTCGGCAGGTTCACAGAGGAGGCATCGGCGACCTTCATCCGGCCGGTATCTCGGACCAACTCGCGAAGATCACGGATGTTGTTCGGGGTGGTCAGCTTGCCCATCCCTGGGGGTGGCCTTTCTACTAACTCAAGCAGACTAAATACACTCGTAAAGTTATTAAAAATCTGAAATGCACATTTTTATTTCAAAGAGTGACTCAGATGCGCTTTAGACACAATTCAGTGACTCTTCAGCGACTCTTGCACGCCTCAGGTTCGACTTTACTGCCCATCATTATAGAAGCGCCCCAGAGTCACTTGTGTCGCTCGTTTTAGAGTCACTTCTTTTCTATTTTACCTGTGTTACCTGCAACGACTCTGGGACGCGTCTTGTTTTAACTCGCAGTTCTTTTTAATTTTCTCATTTTACACCAGGAGCTGCTCGAACACGGAATTCAAGCAGAAGTTACAGGCGTGAACGCGCCGCTCCAGACCTACTTGACAATGTTCCCATCAGTGTGCTACATGGATGACACCTTCGCCAAAGTCACCAATGCTTTCTTACCCATGCTCTTGATTTTCACGTGGATATTCAATGTGTCCGTGCTGGTGAACGCCATTGTCTACGAGAAAGAGACCCGGCTGAAAGAGATGATGAAGATTATGGGACTGTCCGACGGAGTGCACTGGGTCTCCTGGTTCATCACCTCATTTGCAATCATGCTGGTTTCGGGCACTCTGATAACAGTGATGCTGAAGGCTGGGCAAATAATCGGCCTCTCAAATCCGGGCTTTTGTTCCTTTTCATCGTCTCATTCGCGGTCAGCACGATTTGTGAGGCCTTCTTCATATCGATCTTCTTCTCCAACGCAAGCGTAGCGGCCGCGGTCGCAGCCGTGGCCTACATTGTCGGCTACGTGATCTACCTGGTGGTCATACAGTTCACCAGCACCATGAGGCAAGCCCACTTCATTGTGAGCTTTCTGATTCCGCAGATTGCATTCGGCATTGGCAGCGAGATCATCAGCAACTGGGAGCTGGCCGTGATCGGACTGCAGGCCAATAACTTTTTCAGCGCGCCGCTCTGGAGTGAGGAGCTGTCATTTTTCTTGGTAAGATTTTGCTTTGACGATTTGCGGGACTAAAATTATGGATATTTTAGCACAGCTTTATGCAGTACATACTGATTTTAATATACTACTAAAACTATGCGTCATGAAAAATTTATGATTGAGAGTCCCCCACTGAATAATTTCTGTCTAATCAAATATTTCTATCTGTATTGTCAACTCGCCTTCAAACGACTTTAGGTGATTCTGATGCTGTGGGTCGATTCCGCCATTCTAATGCTGCTCACCTGGTACCTGGAAAAGTTATTCCCCGGCCCGTACGGAGTCCCGAAGCCGTGGTACTTTCCTTTCCTGCACTCCTTCTGGTTCGGGAACACAAGCAAACATGGTGTCAGTGACAGCAGCCTGGCATTTTCCAATGGCAAAGTAGAATCAGTCTCAGTGGATTCCAATAAAAGCAGCAAGCAGCACTTCGAAGACGAGCCCGCGAACCTGAAAGTGGGCGTTGCGATTAGGAATTTGTCGAAGATCTACCGGCCCGGTTGCTTCTCCTGCCGGAGACAAACCGAGCCTCTCACTGCTGTTGACGACCTCAGCTACAACTTCTTCGAAAATCAGATCACCTCCTTTCTGGGTCACAACGGCGCCGGTGAGTTGCAACGCTAGCTAACAGTGACAAATCTGATTTTAGTTCTCGAAGCTCTGCTGCTGCTGAACCCGATATTCATTTTCGTATGCTGATTCAAACTCAGATCTATTAAAGTTTACGTAACCTTTTGGCCACAGGAAAAAGCACGACAATGTCGATTCTCACTGGATTGTTTCTGCCGACATCGGGCACCGCCTTCATCGGCGGGTACGACATCCGCACAGAGATGGACCAGATTCGCAGGCACCTCGGCCTGTGTCCTCAGTACAATGTGCTGTTCGACACCCTGACGGTTGAGGACCACATCTACTTCTACGGCATGCTGAAGGGCCTCAGCAGGGCGGAGCTGAACGTACAGATTGACTTCTTGGCCGCCGATGTGGGCCTCGAAAAAAAGAGACACGAGATTTGCGGTAATCTGTCAGGCGGGATGAAGCGAAGGCTGTCTGTTGCCCTGGCATTTATAGGCGGATCGAAAGTCGTTGTTCTGGACGAACCAACTGCCGGTGAGCTCTGCGGGTGGCCTGGGTGACATTTGAAGACATTCTTCTCTCTTACAAAGCGAGAAAAAGAGAGAGCCCTGTTGACCAGAATATGCTGCAACTATAATACCGCCGCTTCATGTTGTTTCCATGAAGTTCAACAATTTTTGTCTGTGTTTAATTATCAGAATCAGCAAAATTTCGTTATATTAACCAATAGAGTTGACTTAATTATACTTAGCCATTTTTCTTGAAGTCTTTTGTATTGACAAAACTTTTGTGGGTTTAGACCGTCTCAGAACCAGATGAAGCGTTCCTTCGACATAAAGTATGAAATGTCTGCGTTTGGAATCCCATTCTTGAATTCTCCATTGTACTCCATTATATTTAACTTCAGGCGTGGACCCCCACGCACGTCGCTCGATCTGGGACGTATTGGCAAAGTATCGTCAGGGCCGCACCATCATCCTGACCACCCACCACATGGACGAGGCGGAAATTCTGGGCGACCGAATCTGCGTCATCAACAAGGGCCGTCTCGTGTGCTCAGGCTCTCCGATGTTTCTGAAGAAAGAGTTCGGTGAGGGCTACACACTGACTCTGGTGAAGGCTTCGCCAGACTGCGAGCTTGATGTAGTGCTGAATTCTGTGCAGTCTGAGGTCCCAGAGGCAAATCTGGCGGAGTGCACATCCAGTGAGATCAACATCAGGCTGCCATACAGCTCTGTGCCTCTATTTGCTGACCTGTTTGAAACTTTGGACGAACTTCCCCTACAGCTGGGAATCTCTTCATACGGTATCGAGGACAGCTCCCTCGAAGAGATTTTTCTCGCTGTGACTGGGCTGCCTGATAAAAAAAAAGAGGAACTGCTCTGTAACTCCTCCGTTGTCGAGTTTCGCCCGTCTTATAGGGAAAGTGTACGACGGCGGTACTTGGAACAAGCGATGAGTAGCAATACAGAAGGCGGTGAGAGCAGCCGCAGTTCAAGAGAAAATATATCAGCAGAGTCTCAGAGTCAGCAGAAAGTACGAAGGACGCGGCGGCCTTTGTGGCAGCAAATCAAGGCGCTCTGGCTCAAGCGCTTCCACGTAATGCGTCGCTCAAAGATCGGATTCCTCGCCGAGTTTGTGCTGCCTCCAATGTTTATCCTCCTGGCCCTCGCTCTGCTCAAGATTGTGCCTAAAGTAGGTGAACATCCACCGATGGAGTTAGCGCCCTGGTACATGCTCGGCAAGCCAGAGCGATCTCGCCTCAAGGACCTATCAGTGTTCCAGAGCCGCAGCCTGACCGCCTACCCAAACAACCACAGCCTGACCGACCTGTCCAACCGGCTGATGCTGCACATGAACAGCACGGACTTCCTCGGAACTCGCTGCATGCGAGAGGATGTGTTCAGCAACCCCGACTTCCCGTGCAAGACGCAGCGACGAGGCTCTGTGTGGTCTGAGACTCCCAGCAACCTGCCCAGCAACACATCGTGGTGTCAGTGCTCGTACAAGGACTACCCGAACAGCGCCAAGTGCGTTGACTGGCCAGCGCCAGCTCGGAAGTCTCTGATGAGCTCCGACATTGTGGAGAGCATGCAGGGCTACAACCTGACAAACTACATCCAGTCGACAGTGATGGAGTACTACCGAAAGAGATTCGGAGGCTACACGCTGTTCGTGAACGACTCGCAGCCAGTCAGTGCAGACGCCACCCGCGCTGGAAAGGAGACTTCGTTGGTGCTAAGGCAAATGGACACGCTTATTGGCAGCAATACATCTGACAGGTAGGCTCCTTTAATTCAGTCAGTCAGTCAGTCAGTCAGTCAGTCAGTCAGTCAGAGTCAGTCAGTCAGTCAGTCAGTCAGTCAGTCAGTCAGTCAGTCAGTCAGTCAGTCAGTCAGTCAGTCAGTCAGTCAGTCAGAGTCAGTCAGTCAGTCAGTCAGTCAGTCAGTCAGTCAGTCAGAGTCAGTCAGTCAGTCAGTCAGTCAGTCAGTCAGTCAGTCAGTCAGTCAGTCAGTCAGTCAGTCAGTCAGTCAGTCAGTCAGTCAGTCAGTCAGTCAGTCAGTAGTCAGTCAGTCAGTCAGTCAGTCAGTCAGTCAGTCAGTCAGTCAGTCAGTCAGTCAGTCAGTCAGTCAGTCAGTCAGTCAGTCAGTCAGTCAGTCAGTCAGTCAGTCAGTCAGTCAGTCAGTCAGTCAGTCAGTCAGTCAGTCAGTCAGTCAGTCAGTCAGTCAGTCAGTCAGTCAGTCAGTCAGTCAGTCAGTCAGTCAGTCAGTCAGTCAGTCAGTCAGTCAGTCAGTCAGTCAGTCAGTCAGTCAGTCAGTCAGTCAGTCAGTCAGTCAGTCAGTCAGTCAGTCAGTCAGTCAGTCAGTCAGTCAGTCAGTCAGTCAGTCAGTCAGTCAGTCAGTCAGTCAGTCAGTCAGTCAGTCAGTCAGTCGAATCGCTAATATCTGATCCCCAATTAGGAGCACGGAGCAGCTGTACAGTTGGCTGGAGAGCAGTCGACAACAAGAAAATCTGAGCTCCATTGTGAACCAAGTCTGGTTCGACAACCGGGGCTACGTGTCCGGGCCTGCCTACCTCAACACCCTCAGCAACGCTATCATGAGGGCTCTGGCTAACAAGAGCATCGGCTCGCCTGACCAGATCGGCGTGTCCGGCTGGACTCACCCCATCACTTCTCGGCTGAAGCACGCAAAAAACGTACTTAAAAACGATGTGGCAATGTCCGCCGCGATAATTGTGTTCATTGTTTTCGCCCTGTCCTTCATTCCCGCCAGCTTTGTACTCTTCCTCATCTCCGAGAGAAGTACAAATTCTAAACAAGTGCAGTTCGTGTCCGGAATTAACCCCATTCTGTACTGGATCGTGAACCACATCTGGAACCTGTTGAACTACATGGTGCCGCTGACCATCGTAATATTCCTGTTTGTGGCATTCAAGAACTACGAGTTCGTTGGTGCGCAGACCATCGGACCGTTCCTGCTGACCATGGTTCTTTTCGGGTTCGCCAGTGCACCAATGATGTACCCCTTTAGCTGGGTGATGACCGTTCCGAGCAAGGCGTTCACCTTGCTGTCATGCCTGAACTTGTGCTTTGGACTCGTGACCACAATGTCAGTGACCATTGTCAGACTCATCGGTCAGCAAAACAATGACGAATCACTGCTGCACGTGGCGGGCATACTCAAGAACGCATTTCTCGTGCTGCCACATTTCTGTCTGGGCCAGTCGCTAGTCGAACTGAATGTCTTCTATCAGGTGAGAGCTCGGCCAGTCGCAGTCATGACGCATTTGCTGCTTTTATCATAACTCGTATATTGAAATTTGCTAATCCTACCATCGCTTCAGTCTGATAATCCGCGTAGCCTGTATATTTTGCCGTAGAAAGTCTTTCAAGTCGAAACTCCGATTGCAGCAGGGAAAAGCCACGCAGTTGACTGGGTCTGAGCCTCTGATTCAGACCAGATGGGGCCCGCGATGCTTCTCCATCAGGCCCTTAGGTTCTCTGAAACTTCACCATAGCAGGCCATAAGCAGGCTGGCCCTCTTAAGGTTTACGATAAGGACTCTTCTCATGTTTTTATGTCTTCTCTTCTTCTCTCGTCCACTCATCTCCTCTTAACTTTTCTCTCATTCTCTCATCTATTTTCTCATTTCTTCTCTCATCTGGGCATGGCACGCAGCCTTGAGCTGCATTCTTTATTTAGACTTTGTGGTTTGCCGACCCCTTCTCAAGTTGGTCCCTACTGTCTCCATGGAGCTTGAGAAGCTCCAGAGAAACTGCGCAGAATAAATGCATAATTTTATTCTGAGGGCCTGCTACCGGTGCTTCAAACCATTCAGAAATTAATAAAACATCTGCCTTGATCTTGGCGCAGGTATCGGTCAAGCTAGAGAAAATGAGAATTGAAACCGGACTCAGCAGCGCAGTGTTTAAAAAAATTATCGGGGGAATCGACATCCACGACAGCGCCTGGAGCGCCTCTGGCCGATATCTGGCCTGCCTTGTGGCGCACAGTGTTGTGTACTTTGCGCTCGTACTGCTGCTCGAGTACAACTGCTGCTGCAAGCAGGGCCTCGTGTCCTCGCGCTTCTTCCGCCTCTTCTACCGCGCCGAGTACGAGCGCGCGCTGCGGCAGCCGGAAGCAGCGGAGATCGACGATGACGTGCTCGCTGAAGCTGCCAAGGTTGACGGAGCCGGCGCCAGCTCCTACTTGCTCGAACTGCAGCGGCTCGTCAAGATTTTCAGCACCAGCTCCGGACCGAGAGCCGCCGTCAAAGGCATCAGTCTGGGAGTGAAGTCTCAGGAGTGCTTCGGCTTCTTGGGCGTCAACGGAGCTGGCAAGACGACCACGTTCAAGATGCTGACTGGTGAGTCGCTGGGAGCAGATGCTGTCCGTAGGTTCAAGAGGTCCTATCGATTTGCTTTTTCTACTTAAATGCTCAATGCATGCATTTTCACCCTCGATGCCTCGATGACCTCAGGTGACCTCACACCGACGAGCGGAGACGCTCGAGTCGGCGGCTTCTCAATCCTGACGGAGGCTCTCGAGGTTCACAAGCAGCTGGGATATTGTCCCCAGTTCGATGCGCTGCTGCCACTACTGACCGGCAGGGAGACGCTGCAGCTGTACGCGAGGATTCGAGGCGTGGAGGAGGAGGACATCGACCAGCTGGTGGAGACCATCTCAAAGAGGTTCGTCACCGATCTTGCTCTTGCTCGCGTTACTCTGATAAGTGAAACGATGGAAGTGAAATTGAAATTGAATGAATGTTACTCTAAAAAGTGCGCTTTTGAAATGAGAAGATTGTACGCAGGGCCACCTCGACACCGCAGGGTGGGCATCGAGGCGCACCTGGACAAGACCACTCAGGAGTACAGCGGAGGCAACAAGCGCAAGCTCTCCTGCGGCATCGCGTTCATCGGCAACCCGCCGATCGTGTTCCTGGACGAGCCAACTGCCGGCATGGACCCTGGAGCTCGCAGATTCCTTTGGCGCTGCATCCAACGCATGGTCACTGCTGGCTCGTGCGTCATTCTCACAACTCACAGCATGGAGGATTGCCAAGCGCTGTGTCACAGGCTCACCATCATGGTGAGAGCAGCTCAGTGCTGGTATTGCAGCTCATGCAGCAGCCAAGCAGCTCACTTTGCCCACCATACCTTCACTAACATCTTACACAGGTGAACGGCAGACTGCAGTGCATCGGCAGTCCTCAGCACTTGAAGAACAAGTTCGGCCAAGGGTTCACCATCTTCCTGCGCGTTCGTCAGCCGCAGTCGCAGGAGGCGACATCCGCCTCTGCCTCGGCCTCCGCTACCATCGATAACACGGAAGGTCAGCTGGAGAGAGCTCACGAAGCGTTCATGTCGGCCTTTCCGGACGCCGTGCTGTGCGAGAACCACGCGGCTGTGCTGCAGTACCAGCTGAAGCAGACCGTGAGGCTCAGGACCATCTTTGAGAGCGTCCAGAGGCTCAAGGACAACGGTCTGGTGCTGGACTACAGCGTCAACCAGACCACTCTGGACCAGGTAAACTGGTACTTCTGTCAATAACGAGCAACATATTTTATGGGTTTGTTGAAATTTTCAATCTTGTTTCATTTTTCCAGGTGTTCATCAATTTCGCTAAGAATCAGTCAGAGATGGCAACATGAGGGCTGGACATTCAACTCCAGTCGGAATTCTCCTGCTCAAATCTTTCGCGCGTGAAAGATGAAATATGAGGCGAAGTTTCAGTGTTGCTTTTAGTCATTGTACATGCCAGATAAGTCAAATGAAGTCAGTTTTAGCCCTTTAGCAATAAGATTTTACTTCCACTGCTGGTGCCTCTACGCTCGTAGGTGGTCAAAAATGCAAATGTTTTTAGCTACTAGTATGCAAGCAGAACATGCAAGTAGAACATTCCTAAATTAATTTTATTTTCCTGTTCTTTTGTAGCGGCTCTGTCAGCATTGATTCACAAATATATGTTACTGTGTCGCATTGTAGAGTTCATCTTCTGCCGTCCAAGTGTCTACTATGCGGTATATCAATACTTATGCTTATGCAGTACGAAGTGTCTCATATTGCAAGTTTGCAATAGGGTGCAGCAGGGGGTGAGTGTGCAGTAGGGAGTGAGTGTGCAATGGGGTGAGTGTGCGTGCAATGGGGTGAGTGTGCGTGCAATGGGGTGAGTGTGCGTGCAATGGGGTGAGTGTGCAGTAGGGGGTGAGCGTGCGATGGGGTGAGTGTGCAGTAGGCGGTGAGTGTGCAATGGGGTGAGTGTGCAGTAGGGGGTGAGTGTGCGATGGGGTGAGTGTGCAGTAGGGGGTGAGTGTGCAATGGGGTGAGTATGCAGTAGGGGTTGAGTGTGCAATGGGGTGAGTGTGCAGTAGGGGGTGAGTGTGCGATGGGGTGAGTGTGCAGTAGGGGGTGAGTGTGCAATGGGGTGAGTGTGCAGTAGGGGGTGAGTGTGCGATGGGGTGAACTTCAGCGAAAAGAGCTTGAACAAAGATCAGTTGAATTCAAATTTTCACAACAATTTGGAATAGAACTTGTGACAGAGGTTTCCTTGAAAGTGGCTGATCGCGGTTTATATTGGTTGGTAAAAGAAGAACTACTGCAGGTCTCAGAATGTGCATTTAATATCACAGAAATATCTGAATAAAAAAATAAACAAAATCTAAGAAACGCATAAAAAATCTAATATTTTGATTAAGGCAATGCATTTAGACATTTAACAAACAAAAACCTCAAAAGAATTTGCGAATGGTTTCAATCGCCATCTGAATTTGACACGGTCAAGAAAGTTAAGACAGTTAAAATTGTCTGGACAGTCCCAATATTTTCCGAACAGTCCCGCTAATGTCCGGACAGTCCCAATATTTTCCGAACAGTCCCGCTAATGTCCGGAGTCCCAATATTTTCCGAAGAGTCCCGCTAATGTCCGGACAGTCCCAATATTTTCCCAACAGTCCCGCTAATGTCCGGACAGTCCCAATATTTTCCGAACAATTCCACTAATGTCCGGACAGTCCCAATATTTTCCGAACAGTCCCGCTAATGTCCGGACAGTCCCAATATTTTCCGAACAGTCCCGCTAATGTCCGGACAGTCCCAATATTTTTCGAACAGTCCCGCTAATGTCCGGACAGTCCCAATATTTTCCGAACAGTTCCAATAATAACCGGGCAGTCCCAAAAATAACCACACAGTCCCAATAATGTCCGGACAGTCCCAATAATATCCGGACAGTCCCAATACTGTCTGAACAGTCTAAAAAGTGTCCCAACTGGCCTATAAGTTCCCAAATTCAACCAGCACATGTCGCATGAATGCACGAATGCCTGCAAGGTGTGGACACTGATTTAACGCAGAAGAGCACGGAACATACCTCTAATGCATACCTAAAATTGTACAAAATAATTGTGATTATTACGTATCTCACCAGTTGCAAAATATTTTGTTTAGTTAATAGTGCTTTGGGCAAGTTATCATTAAAACGGCATCAATATGAGTCAGCAATAGTTTTAGAGATCAACAGGGTACAAAAAAGTGACAATTATACACGCTGCATGAGCTTCAATCTCAAAGTTGAGCACTTCAAGCCACTGAGTCTTCGTTGAAGTCCACCCACTTGCAGGCCGGGGCAGCAGGCGGCTCTTTGGGGGTCTCTTCGGCACTGAAGGCCGCGTTCTGGCGGCCGGCGACTGGAATGAGGGAGTGGAATGGATTGCTAGTCTAGCCAATATGGATATTACAGTAGATTGGATTGCTAGTCTGGCCAATATGGATATTACAGTAGAATGGATTGCTAGTCTAGCCAATATGGATATTACAGTAGATTGGATTGCTAGTCTAGCCAATATGGATATTACAGTAGATTGGATTGCTAGTCTAGCCAGTATGGATATTACAGTAGAATGGATTGCTAGTCTAGCCAATATGGATATTACAGTAGATTGGATTGCTAGTCTAGCCAATATGGATATTACAGTAGATTGGATTGCTAGTCTAGCCAATATGGATATTACAGTAGATTGGATTGCTAGTCTAGCCAATATGGATATTACAGTAGATTGGATTGCTAGTCTAGCCAATATGGATATTACAGTAGAATGGATTGCTAGTCTAGCCAATATGGATATTACAGTAGAATGGATTGCTAGTCTAGCCAATATGGATATTACAGTAGAATGGATTGCTAGTCTAGCCAATATGGATATTACAGTAGAATGGATTGCTAGTCTAGCCAATATGGATATTACAGTAGATTGGATTGCTAGTCTAGCCAATATGGATATTACAGTAGAATGGATTGCTAGTCTAGCCAATATGGATATTACAGTAGAATGGATTGCTAGTCTAGCCAATATGGATATTACAGTAGAATGGATTGCTAGTCTAGCCAATATGGATATTACAGTAGAATGGATTGCTAGTCTAGCCAATATGGATATTACAGTAGATTGGATTGCTAGTCTAGCCAATATGGATATTACAGTAGAATGGATTGCTAGTCTAGCCAATATGGATATTACAGTAGAATGGATTGCTAGTCTAGCCAATATGGATATTACAGAAGAATGGATTGCTAGTCTAGTCAATATGGATATTACAGTAGATTGGATTGCTAGTCTAGCCAATATGGATATTACAGTAGATTGGATTGCTAGTCTAGCCAATATGGATATTACAGTAGAATGGATTGCTAGTCTAGCCAATATGGATATTACAGTAGATTGGATTGCTAGTCTAGCCAATATGGATATTACAGTAGATTGGATTGCTAGTCTAGCCAATATGGATATTACAGTAGATTGGATTGCTAGTCTAGCCAATATGGATATTACAGTAGATTGGATTGCTAGTCTAGCCAATATGGATATTACAGTAGAATGGATTGCTAGTCTAGCCAATATGGATATTACAGTAGAATGGATTGCTAGTCTAGCCAATATGGATATTACAGTAGAATGGATTGCTAGTCTAGCCAATATGGATATTACAGTAGAATGGATTGCTAGTCTAGCCAATATGGATATTACAGTAGATTGGATTGCTAGTCTAGCCAATATGGATATTACAGTAGAATGGATTGCTAGTCTAGCCAATATGGATATTACAGTAGAATGGATTGCTAGTCTAGCCAATATGGATATTACAGTAGAATGGATTGCTAGTCTAGCCAATATGGATATTACAGTAGATTGGATTGCTAGTCTAGCCAATATGGATATTACAGTAGATTGGATTGCTAGTCTAGCCAATATGGATATTACAGTAGATTGGATTGCTAGTCTAGCCAATATGGATATTACAGTAGATTGGATTGCTAGTCTAGCCAATATGGATATTACAGTAGAATGGATTGCTAGTCTAGCCAATATGGATATTACAGTAGAATGGATTGCTATTCTAGCCAATATGGATATTACAGTAGAATGGATTGCTAGTCTAGCCAATATGGATATTACAGTAGAATGGATTGCTAGTCTAGCCAATATGGATATTACAGAAGAATGGATTGCTAGTCTAGTCAATATGGATATTACAGTAGATTGGATTGCTAGTCTAGCCAATATGGATATTACAGTAGATTGGATTGCTAGTCTAGCCAGTATGGATATTACAGTAGATTGGATTGCTAGTCTAGCCAATATGGATATTACAGTAGAATGGATTGCTAGTCTAGCCAATATGGATATTACAGTAGAATGGATTGCTAGTCTAGCCAATATGGATATTACAGTAGAATGGATTGCTAGTCTAGCCAATATGGATATTACAGTAGAATGGATTGCTAGTCTAGCCAATATGGATATTACAGTAGATTGGATTGCTAGTCTAGCCAATATGGATATTACAGTAGAATGGATTGCTAGTCTAGCCAATATGGATATTACAGTAGAATGGATTGCTAGTCTAGCCAATATGGATATTACAGTAGAATGGATTGCTAGTCTAGCCAATATGGATATTACAGTAGAATGGATTGCTAGTCTAGCCAATATGGATATTACAGTAGAATGGATTGCTAGTCTAGCCAATATGGATATTACAGTAGATTGGATTGCTAGTCTAGCCAATATGGACATTACAGTAGAATGGATTGCTAGTCTAGCCAATATGGATATTACAGTAGAATGGATTGCTAGTCTAGCCAATATGGATATTACAGTAGAATGGATTGCTAGTCTAGCCAATATGGATATTACAGTAGAATGGATTGCTAGTCTAGCCAATATGGATATTACAGTAGAATGGATTGCTAGTCTAGCCAATATGGATATTACAGTAGAATGGATTGCTAGTCTAGCCAATATGGATATTACAGTAGAATGGATTGCTAGTCTAGCCAATATGGATATTACAGTAGAATGGATTGCTAGTCTAGCCAATATGGATATTACAGTAGATTGGATTGCTAGTCTAGCCAATATGGATATTACAGTAGAATGGATTGCTAGTCTAGCCAATATGGATATTACAGTAGAATGGATTGCTAGTCTAGCCAATATGGATATTACAGTAGAATGGATTGCTAGTCTAGCCAATATGGATATTACAGTAGAATGGATTGCTAGTCTAGCCAATATGGATATTACAGTAGAATGGATTGCTAGTCTAGCCAATATGGATATTACAGTAGATTGGATTGCTAGTCTAGCCAATATGGATATTACAGTAGAATGGATTGCTAGTCCAGCCAACATAGAAGGCACAGCAGACTGAATATCACCTGTTACACCTAACCCGGCAGACTAACAAAACCAACTCACAAGTCGCCGCGTCCCCACTATCGCAGACGCCGCTCCGAGCTCCGTCGCCGCTGGCAGCAACCGGGGCGCCGGGCCGGCAGCCTGGCTGGAAGGCTGGTAGCGGGCCGCCGGCTTCTTGCGGCCCAGCTCTGCCAAAGTCAAAAGAACATGTTAACTTCATTGTTAGAAACAGGACAATGCATGCACCGGAACTATATCGGTATACTCTGGTATGCATTAAAAGCAGCAAATCAATCAAGAAGTAGTGAGAAGCGGGGGCTCATATCCATAATACTAGAAATATTTTTCTATAATTTGCGCGGTGAATCACGAGACAAACTCATAATTGATCAGCGATAAGTATTGATACTTGCGAACAATTGAAAGCGGCTCTATTCATGCCTTTTATTGATTTCAAACTGATATCGCTACCATTGAGCACCGGGGCCGCCCATGCCGCCTCACGTGAGCACCCGCTGTGGGCGCCATCGGCCTCATCCTCGTCTGACAATTTCGCGTCGCTGACTTTCCTTGAGCTCATGCAGTCTGGGCAAAGGGAAAAAAGTCTGGCTGAGATGAGAGCTCTTGACGTGGAGCCAAATAGGAATCCGCTTGCATTGGGACACTGATCGAAGATGACCTGCATATACAGTAGCCACAGCAACAATGACACCAACAACAGCAGCAGCAACACCACCACCATCAACAACAGCAAAAGAAACAAAAAATACGCTGTACTAAAGAGAGCTGCGACGGGGTCAGGTCAGGGCGGTCAGGTAGAGGTCACTTGGAGCCTCCGACTACCCTAACAATAGAGGAGCTGCTGACGTCGTCTGTAGATACTACCAGCTGAAACCATCACTTAGGTCAAGTGTCAAAACACTCCCACTTACTTTTTAGCCGCTTCAGCAGACCCTTGTCTTTGCGACTCGTCTCTTCGGATGTCTCCGTCTGGTTCTTGGCGAAGTTGATGAACACCTGCAGCACCGGAATTGGCATGCACTGTCATAGGCTATCAGCAAAAACGCTTTACTTGTGAGGTTAAACAATGAGGTTACCTGGTCCAGAGTGGTCTGGTTGACGCTGTAGTCCAGCACCAGACCGTTGTCCTTGAGCCTCTGGACGCTCTCAAAGATGGTCCTGAGCCTCACGGTCTGCTTCAGCTGGTACTGCAGCACAGCCGCGTGGTTCTCGCACAGCACGGCGTCCGGAAAGGCCGACACGAACGCTTCGTGAGCTCTCTCCAGCTGACCTTCCGTGCTATCGATGGTAGCGGAGGCCGAGGCAGAGGCGGATGTCGCCTCCTGCGACTGCGGCTGACGAACGCGCAGGAAGATGGTGAACCCTTGGCCGAACTTGTTCTTCAAGTGCTGAGGACTGCCGATGCACTGCAGTCTGCCGTTCACCTGTGTGAGATGTTAGTGAAGGTATGGTGGGGAAAGTGAGCTGCTTGGCTGCTGCATGAGCTGAAATACCAGCACTGAGCTGCTCTCACCATGATGGTGAGCCTGTGACACAGCGCTTGGCAATCCTCCATGCTGTGAGTTGTGAGAATGACGCACGAGCCAGCAGTGACCATGCGTTGGATGCAGCGCCAAAGGAATCTGCGAGCTCCAGGGTCCATGCCGGCAGTTGGCTCGTCCAGGAACACGATGGGCGGGTTGCCGATGAACGCGATGCCGCAGGAGAGCTTGCGCTTGTTGCCTCCGCTGTACTCCTGAGTGGTCTTGTCCAGGTGCGCCTCGATGCCCACCCTGCGGTGTCGAGGTGGCTCTGCGTACAATCTTCTCATTTCAAAAGCGCACTTATTAGAGTAACATTCATTCAATTTCAATTTCACTTCCATCGTTTCACTTATCAGAGTAACGCGAGCAAGAGCAAGATCGGTGACGAACCTCTTTGAGATGGTCTCCACCAGCTGGTCGACGTCCTCCTCCTCCACTCCTCGAATCCTCGCGTACAGCTGCAGCGTCTCCCTGCCGGTCAGTAGTGGCAGCAGCGCATCGAACTGGGGACAATATCCCAGCTGTTTGTGCACCTCGAGAGCCTCCGTCAGGATTGAGAAGCCGCCGACTCGAGCGTCTCCGCTCGTCGGTGTGAGGTCACCTGAGGTCATCGAGGCATCGAGGGTGAAAATGCATGCATTGAGCATTTAAGTAGAAAAAGCAAATCGATAGGACCTCTTGAACCTACGGACAGCATCTGCTCCCAGCGACTCACCAGTCAGCATCTTGAACGTGGTCGTCTTGCCAGCTCCGTTGACGCCCAAGAAGCCGAAGCACTCCTGAGACTTCACTCCCAGACTGATGCCTTTGACGGCGGCTCTCGGTCCGGAGCTGGTGCTGAAAATCTTGACGAGCCGCTGCAGTTCGAGCAAGTAGGAGCTGGCGCCGGCTCCGTCAACCTTGGCAGCTTCAGCGAGCACGTCATCGTCGATCTCCGCTGCTTCCGGCTGCCTCAGCGCGCGCTCGTACTCGGCGCGGTAGAAGAGGCGGAAGAAGCGCGAGGACACGAGGCCCTGCTTGCAGCAGCAGTTGTACTCGAGCAGCAGCACGAGTGCAAAGTACACAACACTGTGCGCCACAAGGCAGGCCAGATATCGGCCAGAGGCGCTCCAGGGGTTGTCATACGCGTCGAAACCTTCAACATACCTGCTCAAGTCAGAGGCACTTGCTCCAGTCTGTTTCATCAGCTCCGCCAGTCTGACATTGATCTGCAGGAAAAGTGTGGCATCATTAATGTAGTCCCTAAATGTTTCTAAAGCAGCAAAAAATTAAATTGCAATTGACCAGCAATACCTGGTAGTAGATGTTTAACTCCATGAGAGACTGGCCCAAACAGAAGTGCGGCAGGAGAAGAAAAACGGCTTTCAGAGTATCAGCGGTGTTTATCATGCTCTGATCGTTGTTTTGCTCGCCTATCATCCTGACAATTGTGACGGACATTGTTGTTGTGAACCCGATGCCCAAGTTCAGGCAGGCTAGCATGGTGAACGCCTTGCTCGGAACGGTCATCACCCAGCTGAAGGGGTACATCAGTGGTGCACTAGCGAACCCAAAAAGAACCATAGTCAGTAGGAACGGTCCGATGGTCTGCGCACCAACGAACTCGTAGTTCTTGAATGCCACAAACAGGAATATTACGATGGTCAGCGGCACCATGTAGTTCAACAGGTTCCAGATGTGGTTCACGATCCAGTACGTAGTAGGGTTAATTCCGGACACGAACTGCAGGTGCTTAGCGTTTGTGGTTCTCTCCGAGATGAGGAAGAGCACAAAGCTGGCGGGGATGAAGGACAGGGCGAAGATAATGGACACCACTGTCATGGCTGATACTACCGTGTTTGCGTTAAGAACATTCTTTATGTAGGTTGTTCGAGGTGTGATGGGGTGAGTCCAGCCGGACACGCCGATCTGGTCAGGCGAGCCGATGCTCTTGTTAGCCAGAGCCCTCATGATGGCGTTGCTGAGGGTGTTGAGGTAGGCAGGCCCGGACACGTAGCCCCGGTTGTCGAACCAGACTTGGTTCACAATGGAGCTCAGATTAGCTGGCAGCCGGACGCTCTCAAGATAAGACAAAACCTGTCCAATGAACCTGTTAAACAGCAAAATTTTGAAGTTTAGAACTTAAAACTATTGCGCTTTCAACGGCCCGCAGAAGATTACAGAGCCGTTTATCAATAAACGTAAACAAGTTTTGCTTACCAGTCTGTTGAATTCCCGTCTGTCAGGTTATTTAAAGTCCGTAGAAAATGCTGCGCCTCAACATTGGCACTTTGCGCGTCTGCACTGACTGGCTGCGAGTCGTTCACGAACAGCGTGTAGCCTCCGAATCTCTTTCGGTAGTACTCCATCACTGTCGACTGGATGTAGTTTGTCAGGTTGTAGCCCTGCATGCTCTCCACAATGTCGGAGCTCATCAGAGACTTCCGAGCTGGCGTTGGCCAGTCAACGCACTTGGCGCTGTTCGGGTAGTCCTTGTACGAGCACTGACACCACGACGTGTTGCTGGGCAGGTTGCTAGGAGTCTCAGACCACACAGAGCCTCGTCGCTGCGTCTTGCACGGGAAGTCGGGGTTGCTGAACACATCCTCTCGCATGCAGCGAGTTCCGAGGAAGTCCGTGCTGTTCATGTGCAGCATCAGCCGGTTGGACAGGTCGGTCAGGCTGTGGTTGTTTGGGTAGGCGGTCAGGCTGCGGCTCTGGAACACTGATAGGTCCTTGAGGCGAGATCGCTCTGGCTTTCCGAGCATGTACCAGGGCGCCAACTCCATCGGTGGACTGTCGCCGTCTTTGGGCACAATTTGCAGCAGAGCGAGGGTCAATAGGATAAAGACTGCAGGCAGCACAAACTCGGCGAGGAATCCGATCTTTGAGCGACGCAGAACGTGAAAGCGTTTGAGCCAGAGCGCCTTGATCTGCTGCCACAAAGGCCGACGCGTTCGGCTTGGCTCGTGCTTTCGCAAGGACGCAGGCTCAGTTGAAGGCACTGCAGAGGCCACGGAAGAAACCACATCATCGACAGGATCGTAAGGGCAGATGCACTCGGAGCTGGAGTTGATAGGAAGCTCACTAGGAGTGTCTTCTGAAGCGGCTCCAACAACGCTGTCAGCGGCACTTCTGCAGCCGAGCATCGCGCGCTGCAGCTGCCTACGCCGGACACTTTCCCGCAGAGTCGGCCGGAAACCGACAACAGAGGGATCATCGAGCAGCTCCTCGCTGTTCTCCAAGCTGCAACCCGTCACAGCTAGGAAAATTTCTTCAAGCGAGCTGTCCTCGATACCATAAGTTGCTATGTTTAAGTTGGCCATTTTCTCATCAAGGCTAGCAAACAGGCCAGCAAGCAGAGGCACAGAGCTGTATGGCAGCTTTATGCTGATTTCGCTGGATGTGCACTCCCCCAGGCTCGCCTCTGAGACCTCAGACTGCACTAAGCTCAGAACTTTATCCGTATCGAAGTCTAAGGACGCCTTTACCAGAGTCAGGGTGTAGCCCTCACCGAAAACTTTCTTGAGAAACATCGGAGAGCCTGAGCACACGAGACGGCCTTTGTTAATGATGCAGATTCGGTCGCCCAGAATGTCCGCCTCGTCCATGTGGTGGGTGGTCAGGATGATGGTGCGGCCCTGACGGAACTTCGCCAACACGTCCCAGATCGAGCGACGCGCGTGCGGGTCGACGCCTAAAATTCGCAGTTTTGTTTGTCAAACGGATGGTGGCTGAAAGAAATATCTTGTCGGTACAAAACCGCCGACTCACCAGCGGTCGGCTCGTCCAGTACGACGACCTTCGATCCGCCGACAAACGCCATGGCGACAGACAGCTTTCGCTTCATCCCGCCTGACAGATTCTTGCTTATTTCGTACTTCTTTTTCTGTAGGCCGACGTCTGCGATGAACGAGTCAACCTGCTGGGCGACCTCCGCCCTGCTGAGGCCTTTGAGCATGCCGTAGAAGTAGATGTGGTCCTCCACCGTCAGAGTGTCGAAAAGCACATTGTGCTGAGGACACAGGCCGAGTTGTTGGCGAATCTGGTCCATCTCTGTGCGGATGTCGTACCCGCCGATAAAGGCGGTGCCCGATGTTGGTGTGTACAAACCCGTCAGAAGGGACATTGTCGTGCTTTTACCTGTTTAGAACACAAGGTATATACCGTTATTCAGAGATCAAATTTCGCGTGTGTTAAATTTACGAGCCTTGGAAGTAATAATATCTGTTGCATTGGATTTACCAGCGCCATTGTGACCAAGGAACGAGGTGACCTGTCCTTCGTAGAAATTATAGCTCAGATTGTCCACAGCCGTGAAGGGCTTCGCATTCTTTTTGCAGGCGCACCTGCCGGGCTCGTAGACCTTGGTGAGGTTCCTGACGCTGATGCCAATGCTCAGGTGCTTTGGCTCGTCCTCGAAGTGCGAAGAGTTGTGACCATTCAACTCTACACCAGCCGTGACTCCGTTTGAAGCAGGCTTTTCTTGGGAGGATCTGGACGAGTCGGACACTGGGGACGATGCCAGGGATGAGGCAGAGGCGCCCAGATTGTCAATGCCACCTTCGACATCAACTGTCAGAGCTTTCTTTGACTGACCGCACCAGTAAGACGGCGAGAACGGAAAGTACCACGGTTTGGGCACTCCATAGGCTCCCGGAAATACCTTCTCCAGGTACCAGGTGAGCAGCATAAGAATGCCAGAGTCTATCCACATCATAACGACTACCTGAGGATTTTGAAACGTATTAGGTATATGATAGCATCAGCTAAGTAACGGTTCTTTGACTTAGTTACCTGATAGTTGTTAACGAAAAGCTACAAATTATTTTTCGGAAAACCAACCTGGTTGAATGTAAATTCGCTAGTGGCAAGCGGTGAATCGTAAAAGTTTTTGTGCTGCAGCCCGACCGAAGCGAGCTCCCAGCTGCCAATGAACTTGCAGCCCACTCCAAATGCTAGCTGAGGAATAAGGCAGCTCAACAAGTACTGCGGCCGAGTCATACTGTCCGAGAAGCTGTCAACCACGCTGTACGGCACATAGCCGAGGAAGTAGATCACGCCGGCGAAGGCGGCCGCCACGCTCGAGTTTGAGAAGAAAATTGAAATAAAGAAGGCCTCACAAATTGTGCTCACAACAAACGACACGATAAACAGGAACAACAGCAGAGGGTCTGAGTACACGACAAGCTGCCCGGTTTTCAGAAGCAGAACCATAAAAGCGCTAGCGATAACCATGATGATCAGAGAGGTGATGAACCAGGAGACCCAGTGCACTCCGTCAGACAGCCCCATGATCTTCATCATCTCTTTCAGCCGCGTCTCTTTCTCGTAGACAATGGCGTTCACTAGCAGCGACACGTTGTAAATCCAGGAGATGGTCATGATCATGGGCAGGAAGGAGCCCATCACGTTGGCGAAGTTGTCCTGCTGGAAGCAGGCCGACGGGAACATGTTTATATAGGTCTGGAACGGCGCGTTCACACCAGTCACGGCTGCCTGGATGCCGTGCTCAAGCAGCTCCTGTGGATGAGCAAATCAGATGCTTAATGTTTAATTAACTTTATTTTTTCAGGCAAGAAGCAATAGATTTTTTAAATTGTCCAGTAGGCATGGGAATTCAGGACAAGATACTTTACTACTGAAATGCTGAGAGACTCACCTGAATGTGCAAAAAGAAGGAAGTGAAGTACTTGAAATCGGTAGGGAAAGAGTTCCTCGGCCTGGGTCTAAATGTGCGGTCCAACACTTTAAAGTTTCGCGTGCCGTCCACCGACTTCTGCTCGTATCGCAGCCGGTACTTCGTGAAGCTGGGCGTCAGTTTGTCAAACACCAATGAGGCAATGAACTTCGGCTTTGTTACGCCTCTATTCTTGCCGAACTCGTCAATCAGGAAGTTGGTGTAATTCTCTAGCAGCGGCTCGCTCTCGAAGCCGTACAGTTTATTCATGCGGAAGCAGGCGGTAGAGAAGTACAACCTGCGCATTAGAGAGTCCACCGTGTCCAGAAGGTCTCGCCAGTTGCCCATGCTAACAGAGGGCGGCTCAATGTCCGGGTATGGAGCCAGAAATACTGACAAATTGCTGCAGAGCAGACCGTACGGTGTGCTGCCGAGCACGTTGCTGCATGTGGTCAGAGCGTTCTGCGGTGGTAATGTGATAGATAGTTGTCATGGGTAAGTGAGACGCCCTTTTTAGCTTCATGTATTATAGTTACTATATTTATAACACGAGACAATTCGTAGCAACACGGGACCGGGACCACAGTCTGTCCAGGAATAAATTAGCCTCCATAAGCCTTTGGCATCTGGATACTGTACAGTCAAACGTGAGCCAAGCCATGCATCTGTGCATCTAAACAGGTGGGATTTTGGGTACTGTGAAAAAATAAAGGCGGCATTTGACTTGTACACAGGTACGTCGCTGGTGAACACTCTACACAGGCTGTACGTCTACAGGATCGCTGAATTTCTCGTCGTCAGGAAGCGCACACAGTGTGCAGATAGGGTTGGCTCTCACAGAGCAACGTACGTGAAACGATTTACTTAAACGCAGGTTAATTAGTACAATTCTAGCAAAACTGCTCACCCTGACAGACTCCATCTGACTGCTGTTGGCCAGAAAGTTGGCAATGCGCGGACTCTCATCCTGGGTAAAGTTCTCCGCCAAATACGACGTCATGCTCATGCTCAAAAACGTTTCGTTTAACTGAAATCCACCAAAGAAGTGAAATATAGGGCTAAAAAGTTTCTAAAAGACTAATCACCTTATTATATATTATCCGCTTACCTTTGAAAGAAAATTTCGAGTCTGGGGCACGTCAGGATAATAGGGAATGACGCCGAAAATGATGTCGAAGATGCTACCAAATCCTAGCGAAGACGCCAGCTGCTTGATGCCGCCGAAAATGGCATTCTGGTACTTCGTGTTGTAGCAAACTGCAGGCGGTCGATGGAGCAAAAAATGCTTGCTATGAAAACAAGGAAGACCACTTTTACATGGTCATGTGAAGCAAAAATGGAACACTAAGCCAATATACAGACATCAGATTCACTGTTAGAGCCGGGGCCACTGCCCACCCAGCCCCAGCCAGATAAGCCGGGGCCACCCAGCCCCATTCAGAGAAGCCGGGGCCACCCAGCCCCAGCCAGATAAGCCGGGGCCACCCAGCCCCATTCAGAGAAACAAGAGCACAAAAGGAATTCCCCAACAATCTCACAGTCCTCCGGCGGGATCAGAACGCTGAGGTCAATGGACGAGTTGCTGCCAGGCGCAACAGTAGTGGGCGGCATTGTGGCGTCACCGCCGGTCTGGTTGCCCATGCGAGCGCGCAGCGAATCGGCGTACTGAGTGAAGACAGTCGCCCCGCTGCCGCACACCAGCCGGCTGAGGCTGTTGATCATATCCAGCAGCTGGGTTATGCTGCTGCCGCTGCTGCCGCCGCCGCCGCCGCCGCCGCCGCCGCCGCCGCCGCCGCCAATCAGAGCTCTCAAGTTTCTGTAGATGTCGCTGAAGACATTCAGCGTGCCGTCCTTTCTAATTTGGTCGAACTGAATCAGAAGATGAATGAGCGGCACAAGTTCTACGGAAATGAATCCAACAAGGTTGTCTTTCATTGTTTCTTAGATTTTAATATTAAAATGCGAGGATTGCTACTTATATCAGTAGTCTGGAAAGCAGAAGCAGATTTCCTTAAAATAAGAAAGTGAAACACGCAAAAGCAAAGCTTTTTCTGACCTCCTGAAAGAGGAGCACAATGTTGGTGACGTCGGACAGCTCCACGCTGATCGTCTGCTTGTTGGGCAAAGTTGAGGTCATCTGGAACGACAGAACAGCAAAGGTAGGTGACTTGGTGTGCTGAGAAAGGAGATGTAAATTAGAACTGCGTGGGAGAGCGTCTCACCTGGTCCAGAGCTTTGTCTAGCTCAAACTGATCCTTCAGATTGTTCCTGAAGGCGGTCTGGTTGCACAGAGCCTTCACGTCCATCCAGTTTTTGACGCCGCTGCTGGCGCCCGAGCACACCAGGGTGGGCACCGCACCGGAGCTGAGCAGTGCCATCGACAGGGCGACTCGAACCGACGGACTGACGGACAGGTCCCAGCGCTGCGGGAGTGATGTGGGGTGGCAGTCATTGGACTGAGCAGCTGGGGTTCTGCAGTCACCAGACTGAGCAGCTGGGGTTCTGCAGTCACCAGACTGAGCAGCTGGGGTTCTGCAGTCACCAGACTGAGCAGCTGGGGTTCTGCAGTCACCAGACTGAGCAGCTGGGGTTCTGCAGTCACTAGACTGAGCAGCTGGGGTTCTGCAGTCACCAGACTGAGCAGCTGGGGTTCTGCAGTCACCAGACTGAGCAGCTGGGGTTCTGCAGTCACCAGACTGAGCAGCTGGGGTTCTGCAGTCACCAGACTGAGCAGCTGGGGTTCTGCAGTCACTAGACTGAGCAGCTGGGGTTCTGCAGTCACTGGACTGAGCAGCTGGGGTTCTGCAATCATTAGACTGAGCAGCTGGGGTTCTGCAGTCACTGGACTGAGCAGCTAGGGGATTCTGCAGGCTCTGAAGCGCTCACCGCAGGGAAGGGGAAGCTGGCAGCATAGACAGCCTGCCGCTGCTCAGCCGTGGCGGCGACTCCGTCGAACAGCTGGGACGAGTTGCTCTTGAACAACGAGCCCAGGAGGATCGGCTTGGCCTCTGCAGGTTTGCAATCGGTTGCGGTTCTCATTAAACAAAGAAATGCTAAAAATGAAGATAGCAACGCAGACTTTTTGCTGCTCAAGGCACTCACGGCTCGGGTCGCTCCAGTTGGTGGGCAGCGAGGCGAGCGCTCCGGCGATCTTCCGCACGGTTGGGTTGGCCAGCGCTCCGTTGGCGAACTGCAGCGTCTTGGACAAGTTCCGGTACCTGCGGTTGCGTTTTACCAGCGAAACTCATCATAATTAGCGGGTAGACTGTGATGCATGGATGTGATGGAGCAGCTGGGTTGCAGAGAACTGGACCAGCATGGGTGTGATGGACCAGCTGGGTTGCAGAGAACTGGACCAGCATGGATGTGATGGAGCAGCTGGGCTGCAGAGAACTGGACCAGCATGGATGTGATGGAGCAGCTGGGTTGCAGAGAACTGGACCAGCATGGATGTGATGGAGCAGCTGGGCTGCAGAGAACTGGACCAGCATGGATGTGATGGAGCAGCTGGGTTGCAGAGAACTGGACCAGCATGGATGTGATGGAGCAGCTGGGCTGCAGAGAACTGAACCAGCATGGATGTGATGGAGCAGCTGGGCTGCAGAGAACTGAACCAGCATGGATGTGATGGAGCAGCTGGGCTGCAGAGAACTGGACCAGCATGGATGTGATGGAGCAGCTGGGCTGCAGAGAACTGGACCAGCATGGATGTGATGGAGCAGCTGGGCTGCAGAGAACTGGACCAGCATGGATGTGATGGAGCAGCTGGGCTGCAGAGAACTGGACCAGCATGGATGTGATGGAGCAGCTGGGCTGCAGAGAACTGGACCCGTCTGTCCTGTTCAGCCAAGTGCTTTGATACTCTAAATTTCAAAACACTTCATCTTGTGACGAACTCAAACGGACAGACGCACTAATAACCAGTTAATCAAGAAGCTGAAAGCACTGGAATCCATTTGATTATTGTGACAAAAGTATAAACTATCTAGACCTGCTCCAGAAGGGTTCTCATCAACAGCCAGGCCCAGAGCAGCAGCCCTCAGCTGGTTTACTGAGAGCTATACCTGGGCCTGCTAAGAGCAAAGCGACAGGACCGAAAAGAGACGAAAAAACCTTGAGGCACTCCGATCATGCCCGAGCACTCGGAGGGGGTGGAGGGGCTAGACAAAATAACAGCGACTCGGGGCCATTAAGCGCGCCCAATTGTTCTCAGAGGCTGGTTGACCGAGCCGAGGGCGAGTTCAGACTGGATGGCCCCGATAAAAACAATGGAGCTCCCACTAAGGAGGGCAGAAAGGAGCGCGATGGCATTGAGATAGAAAGGTAGAGAGAGAGAAAGTTGAGGTACACGAAGAGGTAGACAAGATGGGACAGAGAGGCAGGGCAGAGGTGCGGCAGTCGATCAGAGATAAGAGCAGGCCCAGTGCATAGCGTTATCTACACTGTTGTGTGTGTCGGGTGGAGGGCAAAGTGCAGAGGCCGGAGCCAGTGGCCGGTGACGCAGCGCGGATAGAACTGTGCGAAAATTATTTTTGCACGCGAACTTGGAATGGCCAAAGTAATTATGATTTATGATAGAGAGAGAGTGGGGACAGAGACGTAGAGAACTCGTGCTAAATCATGGCAAAAGTGCAGGCAGTCATGAAATAAGAAATGCTGCTCTGCCTTATTAGAGTTAAAGGAAACGAAAACGACCGTTTTGATTAAAATGTACTGCATGCTGAGAACAGGACTCACTCTGTGTCATTAAGCAGGCCGGAATCGACCCCGAAAGACTGGTTGCCTTGGCGACAGACGCCCAGGAAGCAGAAGGAGCGGAGGGCCACTAGGGGGCCCTTGGAGGCCAGGGCGGTCGGCTTGAACTGGCAGTCCGGGGACTGCTGGTAGAAGTCCTGGGACTGGCGCACGGCAATGAGGATTAGGAAGGACAGCAGCGGGGCGATCACCTCGAACAGGGTTCGAACCTGCGAGGGAAAGCAGTGAATTGAATTGCACCTGAGAGTTTTCCTGATGATGAGAACAATATTTAATTTCTCAAATACCTTGTTTCGCTGTTTGAGTTTGGCGTTCTTCCATTGCAGCAGGTAGATGTGTCTGAAGAAGGCCTTCATTTCGATTCTAAAAAGTAAATTTCGCTTACTTGGCTCAATACTTAAGGTTTCGCGATGGCAGATAATGATGATACATAAATCACTTTCTATGCTAACAAAAACTGATTTCTGTTGAATTCAAAAACAAAAATGCGATGAACAGCAAACACAAGTGCTTTAAAGCCTAAAATTAATAATCAGACAAAAGACATTGGAACATGGAATTATAATTAAATTCAATGATCAGTTATAAAGTGATATATAAATACTTTATAGAAATACATATGAAAATGCTTTTTAATATTTGTGAAATTATATGAAATTTAATGAAATTTAAAAAACGAGCATGTTTTAACATCTTGAAACAATGAAAGTAGTTTTGTAATATATTTCAAATAAAATAAATTGTTTTTTATCAAAGCAATAATTTAATTTTATTTATTTATATCAATTTCTCATATAGCTACCAAAGTAGAAGAAGCTATGCCTAACAGCCATATGTACATATACTATAGATTATTCCCTAAAATTAAAAATAGAAGCAAAGGTAAAATTATCACAAATATGGACTCTTTGATCAGCAAAAATGGCTAAACTGGAACAAATCCAATATGCTAGAAATAAAATATTTGTTTGTAGATATATTGATGAGAGATTTAAAAAAATATACCTAAATTTACAAAATTTAATAGATCAAATAATACACTGTCTAAGCAAAATAAAAACCATTGATGATAAATATGATGATAAAGATAAATAGCTTATACTTCTTGAATGAAGCAAAGGAATTTCACCATCACCCACAATCATGATGCATAAGAAAATGATATTCATTCAATACAACCATACAATGAATCACTAAAGTGAAAGTACTGGTATTAGAAAGACAATATTCAATAATGCAAGAGAGTTAAATTAAATTAATTTATTCGTTTCATTCACCTTTTCGCTTTTATGTTAATATATGTATGCTATACTAATTTATTTCAACATTCCATACATGTAAGGGTGGCATTTATCAGAAAATATATTGTACATACCGAAATGAAAAACCCGCACTTGTTTGAAGTAAGCTTCTAGGAGAATTTTCGGAGTACTCAGCAAACTTTCTATTTTTTATTATACTACAATTAGAACAATAATACCATTTTCAGGGGAGAAGTTTCTTACTGTTTCTTAGATACAAGCGCTGTTCAAAATGATACATAACTTTATCGCAACTTAAATAAACAAAATATCGAAAGTCCGCATAATTATTTTTTGAAAAAACAGGAAATCATATGCCATACTTTTGAATAAACAGCAGACTAAACTTTAAATTCTCGATGCAAAATTGTTTTATCAGGTTTTTATCATTTAAGTGATAAGCAAATACGTTGACTAAAATATTTGTCTTCGATAGAAATGTTTTTATTGCCACCTCGATCTTTTGATGCGGGTCGACTGCATTGCTTGGTTAGTGCCCCCCCGCGACTAAATATTTAGAATATGTGCACTCACATCCTCCCGATCCAAGAGTCTGTCACAAGAGTCTGCCACTATAGTCTGCCACCAAATTGACAATTAATGTGTACCCAGCCTTCACTGTGACTGTCCGAGCAATTTCTATACTAAGGGCTAAGGCAAGGACAACTTAATCCTGGTTCAAGTTGTCAACTTGTCAAGTTGACCTTTGTACTAATTAAGGCTTTTCTTAGTTTTTCGCCAACCTGATTTTTACTCGTACCTTTTTACGAGTCTTTTTTTAGCGTCTATGGCCAGAAAGCTCATTCTGCTTTTAGTAACTTCTGACGCTTTGTGCAATCAGGTTTGTTAATTTGTTAGAATACTCAGTCCAAGCGCTCCTGTCATCAGCAGATAGCGTTGCGAATCTAATTCAATAGCATGAATTCATGCGCGATTTCAAGTCACCGCTTCTGAGTTGCAGCTGCATAACTCCAAACTGCTCTGCCGACTATGCTGGGCTTTCTCAAGAAGATCTACATCCTGCAGTGGAAAAATTTCAAGCTGAAGCAGCGAAACCCTGTAAGTTTTTAGAGCCTCGCTTTACAAAGCACCAGGCAGGACCAGGGCAGCAATTGTGCCACTGGGGGTCAGGAAAATCGCATACGATTGACTTTCGGGCTCCCGTGCTTCTGACAGGATTTTCAGTAACAGGGCTCAGTTTCTGTGCTTCTGACTGGATTTCCAGTCACAGGGCTCAGTTTCTGTGCTACTGACAGGATTTTCAGTCACAGGGCTCAGTTTCTGTGCTACTGACTGGATTTTCAGTCACAAGGCTCAGTGCAATCCGTAGCTCAGTGGGCTGCGGCTGTGAAGTAGCACCCACTTCCTTCTCTCACCCCACCAGGGCGCCACAGCGCTAGAGATCTTGGCCCCGCTGCTGTCATTCCTTCTCCTGCTGATTGTCCGGCACTCGCGCGACTTCAGACACGCCTCGTCGGCCTGCCAGTTCAAGCCGGCCGCCCTGGCCTCGAAGGGGCCGCTGGCGGCGCTCCGGGCCTTCTGCCACCTGGGCGTCTGCCAGCAGGGCGATCAGAACTTCAGCTCGGACGCGGGGCTGTTCAACGACACCGAGTAAGGAGCCAGCAAGGCAAACTTTATTGGCGTTTCAATTCCAGTTAATTAATCTCTAGTAGTACATGAGCCAATTTAACTGGTGAAGCAGCAGTTCCAATTCTATTTATTAGTGTCAAAGACTCCCCGATCCGGTCGGGCTGCTGCTGTTGGGTCAGCAGATAGCTCGTAACCTTTCCAATTTCTAGGTCTGGGTTTCCATGACCCAATCTAGCTGGTGTACCTGTCTGTCCTCATTCCTGCATATTCCAGGTTCCGAAACATAACCCAGGTGTTGCGAGCAGCCAACCTGGTTCTGACCAACCCCACGGTCAGGAAGTTTGCGAAGGCTGTCATGGCCGTGCCCGCCGGTGCCAATGACACAGGTGAGCAGTGAGCAACGACACAGCTTATGTGGAAGCAAAGAGAGTGCTTAGAAAACTAACGTTTAATTAGATGATCAGAGAAAGTCCATTCCCTTGTTTCCCCAGACATGAAGCTTATACAGCTCAGCTCGGTGTTCGGCGGCGCAACGGCCCTGCTTAGCGGGGTGGACGCGACGGTAGCGCAGAAAAAAGATTTTGCAAAGGCAGAATTTCGATTTCCAAAAGTGAGCATCTGGTCTGTCTGCATTTTGCCTCTACCCGAAACCCCGCACAATGCAGCCCTCACTCGTGCCCGAACCCCGCACAATGCAACCCTCACTCATGCCCGAACCCCGCACAATGCAGCCCTCACTCGTGCCCGAACCCCGCACAATGCAACCCTCACTCATGCCCGAACCCCGCACAATGCAGCCCTCACTCATGCCCGAACCCCGCACAATGCAATCCTCACTCATGCCCGAACCCCGCACAATGCAACCCTCACTCATGCCCGAACCCCGCACAATGCAACCCTCACTCATGCCCGAACCCCGCACAATGCAGCCCTCACTCGTGCCCGAACCCCGCACAATGCAGCCCTCACTCGTGCCCGAACCCCGCACAATGCAACCCTCACTCATGCCCGAACCCCGCACAATGCAGCCCTCACTCATGCCCAAACCCCGCACAATGCAATCCTCACTCATGCCCGAACCCCGCACAATGCAGCCCCTCACTCGTGCCCGAACCCCGCACAATGCAATCCTCACTCATGCCCGAACCCCGCACAATGCAACCCTCACTCGTGCCCAAAACCCACAGCGCTGGCATTTGTCTGCAGGCCCGGTGGAACGGCTGATGCTGGAGCCGCTGATGCGGATGACGGAAACGCTACCAGCCGTAGTCTGTGGCAGCGGTGGCGGAGGCGATGACGGATGGCTGACTGTGGCGACACTCTGTGAACAGGCAAAATTCCGTGAAAATTTGAAGTCGCAGTTCGACATGGATGCCGCCCTGGATCAGGTAAGACGAAATGAACAGATGGAGTTCCAGAAGCTGAACTTATAGATATGTTATAGATACAAATAACACGTATACAATACATATACGAAGTACAAATAATACAGATATCGATATTTCGCTACTCAACCCAGATGGTTTCCACCGAAACTAATCCACATCTAATTGAACTGGAACTTAATGACCTGACTAACTTGAAGACGCTGCTTTCTGGGGTGAGTAAAAATTGAATTCCACTGACGACCTGAAATTTTTACCGAATAACAATACAGGTCGTTGTCATCCAGTGCTGCCACTGCGTACGCTTGGAACTGAGCAGAAGTTTGTATTTGCGAACCAGTGCGCATAAGTCAAAGCACATGTAAAGCCAAGGCCATACCAACAACCGCTGCTCCTCCGCAGCTGAAAAATTTGAAACTCAACGGTCGACTGGCCGCCCTCGACGAGTTGTGGAACTTGACTGCCTCGCTGGCTGGCGGGCTCGGCGGCAACTCGGACCAGGCCACGCGGGGGATTCTGCGGCTCAGCCGAGTGCTGTGCGGCAGCGGCCGCTCCGTGTTCAGCAAGGTGGCGAAACGCTTGCGCAAGCAGCTGCAGCCGCTGATGTCGCTGCCGGTCGAGCAGTTCGCCTCGCTGAAGGGCAGCACACACGGCAACGACTCGGCCAGGGCGCTGCACCGGAAGGCTAGAGACGTCGGTGCGGCCGCGGCGGCAGCGCAGCAAAGTAGGAGGAACGATACTAAAAAGCTGAAGCAGAAAAATCAGGAGGGTCAAGCTGCTGATTTGCTAGAGCAGTTTGTTCCGCCTGAGAAATGTAAGAATTCAAACAAATGTAAACCATTCCGGTAGTTTTTACTCTCGTTTTCTGTAATAAGAGATCGTCTAAAAGAAAGTAGGGATTGCAGAGTTAGAAACATATCCCCTGCGAGTATTGTGCGTAAAAAGTTTTTCGTTTTTCGATGGTTTTTCGTTCTTCTAAAAACTCAGAAACTCGTCCTGACCTATCGTAAGTTCATCTTTGAACTCAAATTTAGAAGACCTTTGTAAACATTGTGCAACGGTTAAAAAAAGAAGAAACTACACGCATTAACAAAGCGCGATATCCGGCCATACCGCTTAAACTCCCCAGTCTGTCTCGATCGGAATTCTCAGTCGGCCATTTTTGGATCGCTGCGCTACGTCCTGCCGGATATCGGGCTCGGCAGCATTCTCAAAGTCATGTTCGGCGTCATCCCGTTCTATCCGGACACCCCAAGGACGCGCAAGTTTCTCGAAAAAGTGAGCGTTGTATTTCGTACTCGATGTTGAATTATATTTTAATAACTGTGCTGATAGTCATAAAAATTCCGTACCCAAACCCTGCAGCTGAACCGGACTCTACAAGGCATGAGCAGGCTGTCCTACCTGGCTGAGAGCTTCACTCAGGCCTTTAGTCCCGAGCTCGAAGAGTTTGTGAGCAAAAGCAATCGGATGCGACTGATCAGGGTGAGTGCACACCAGAGATTGGGAGAGCGGAAGAGGGCTCCATGAACTCGATGACTCTGAGGGGGGGAATTAGACAGTCATGAGGTCCAACACGAAGATGTAGCGGCTGTGAGTCTGCAGTTTCTCATTCTTCAATTCATAATGAAAACCCCAGGCTGCATTGCTGGCTTGCCACGGAACTCTGGGCAGCAAGTCGAACGGCGAAATGTGCCTCAGCCTGCTGAAATTCTTGGCGCCCAAGCCCGACCCCGGTGGCAGCTTCGGCAGCTGGCGTGGTCTAATAAAGTTGACAAACTCGCTGATGCGCCGGCTGTACTACATGACAGCCTGCTTCCGGTTGAACAAGCTGCCCGGCTTCGGCAGCCTGGAGACTCTGGAAAACTACACCCGCTACCTCATCGACGAGTTCGGCCAGCACAGCGAAGCTAAAAAGCCGCTTTTCATTGCGTCCCTGCTGTTCGACAATCAGACGTCTGGCTTCGTGAAGTACCGGCTGCGTTTTCCGGAGGATGACGTGGATGACACTCGTTATTTTCATGTCATCGACGATAAGTACACCGAGACGTCCAGGACTAAGTTTCCCACAGACTTCAAGTACTTCACTTCATTTTTTCTGCACATCCAGGTGAGAACTTGCTGATACTTCGTAGTGAGTAAAGTGTACGAAAAGCTACCGTTCTGATCCATCAGATAAGTTCCAATCGACTCGTCAATATAACGAGTGAAGCCAAGCAAGACCATGGCGTGAAACGTACCCAAAAGCATAAAGTAGCTGTCAACATTATTCATTCACATGCAATACTAGAATTCCGCCATAAAGATAAGGTAAACCTGATCTCTCCTGCAGGAGCTGCTGGAACAGGGAATCCAGGCTGCAATTTCTGGCGTGGACGCGCCGATCCAGACCTACATGTCCATGTTACCCACTGCCTGCTTCATTGACGACAAATTCATAAGCGCCATGGGCTCCTTCCTGCCTATGCTCATGACTGTATCCTGGATTTACAACGTGTCGCTGCTAGTAAACGCCATTGTCTACGAGAAAGAGACGCGCCTGAAAGAGATGATGAAGATCATGGGACTGTCTGACGGAGTGCACTGGGTCTCCTGGTTCATCACCTCTCTTGCCATCATGTCTATCGCCAGTGCCCTGATGACCTTGCTGCTATCGATGGGAAAAATTATAATTTACTCGAACCCACTTCTGCTGTTCTTTTTCATCGTGTCTTTTGTTGTGAGCACAATTTTTGAGGCCTTCTTCATGTCAATTTTCTTCTCAAACTCGAGCGTAGCAGCTGCCTTTGCCAGAGTGATCTACTTCGCCGGCTACCTACCCTTCAACCTCTTGGAAACGTTTGGCAACAGCATGACTCGGACGCACTACATTCTGAGCTGCCTCATCCCCCAGTTGGCTTTCGGAGTTGGCTGCAAATTCATCAGCAATTGGGAGCTCGCTTCCGTGGGGTTGCAGTATGACAACTTCTTTGACTCTCCTGCCGCAAATGGAGAGCTGTCCTTCGGCCTGGTGAGAAATTTTCTGTTTGAAATAAAAAAAACTACTTGAATAGTTTTCACAAGATCTCGTTTCCTCAAGCTGAGTCTGGATAACGATCTAGGGATAGTGTGGTGTCAAAAAATGTCTCATTGCGATAAAAACCGATTTCAAATCTTAGCTTTTGCGCATTAATCTTACAGAGCCCGTCATTGCTCTTTCAGGTAATTCTAATGCTATGGATAGACTCCGCAATTCTCATGCTGTTGACCTGGTACCTTGAGAAAGTTTTCCCCGGCGAGTTCGGAGTGCCCAAGCCATGGTTCTTTCCATTCCAACCCTCGTTTTGGTGCGGGAAATTTAGCAAACCAGAAAAACGAACCAGCAAATTAGAGGACAAGGCTCAGGAGTCTATCGACCATAAACGAATCATAAACGAATCGAGTCCTGGACTTCCACTGAGTGACGAAACTGTTCATAATCTGAATCCTGAGCATTTTGAAACGGAGCCAAAATATCTTCCGGTTGGCATTGCAATTAAAAACTTGACCAAGATATTTTCATCAAGAAACTGGCCCTGTCAAAAGGCAAAGACGATCTCAGCCGTAGAAAACCTCAGCTACAATTTTTTTGAAGGTCAAGTGACGTCTTTTTTGGGCCACAATGGTGCTGGTAAGTGATGATGGAGGAAAGTCTAATTTTTTGTCTAAATTAAAAAAGGTAGTTTTTAAAATCAAATTGATTTTTGAAAACAAAAAGAAATATTTGGGCATGCACTTAATTTAAGGCAAAACAACTACAATGTCCCTTCTGACGGGTTTGTACACACCAACATCGGGCACCGCCTTTATCGGCGGGTACGACATCCGCACAGAGATGGACCAGATTCGCCAACAACTCGGCCTGTGTCCTCAGCACAATGTGCTTTTCGACACTTTGACGGTGGAGGACCACATCTACTTCTACGGCATGCTCAAAGGCCTCAGCCGGACGGAGGTCGCCCAGCAGGTTGACTCGTTCATCGCAGACGTCGGCCTACAGAAAAAGAAGTACGAAATAAGCAAGAATCTGTCAGGCGGGATGAAGCGAAAGCTGTCTGTCGCCATGGCGTTTGTCGGCGGATCGAAGGTCGTCGTACTGGACGAGCCAACCGCTGGTGAGTCGGCGGTTTTGTACCGACAAGATATTTCTTTCAGCCACCATCCGTTTGACAAACAAAACTGCGAATTTTAGGCGTCGACCCACACGCGCGTCGCTCGATCTGGGACGTGTTGGCGAAGTTCCGTCAGGGCCGCACCATCATCCTGACCACCCACCACATGGACGAGGCGGACATTCTGGGCGACCGAATCTGCATCATTAACAAAGGCCGTCTCGTGTGCTCAGGCTCTCCTACATTCCTAAAAAGGGTGTTCGGTGAGGGCTACACCCTGACTCTGGTAAAGGCGTCCTTAGAGTGCGACACGGATAAAGTACTGGATTTGGTGCAGTCCAAGGTTCCAGATGCTTTTCTAGGAGATTGTACTTCCAGTGAAATAAACGTAAAGCTGCCATACACTTCCGAGACTAAGTTGGCCTCTCTATTTGGTAATTTGGAAAAAAGAATGACAGATCTTCATATTGCAACGTATGGAATTGAGGACAGCTCGCTTGAGGAGATCTTTCTCTCTGTAACTGGCTACGAATCAGAATGGGTTGGAGAAACACCGAAATCCTCTCTCGTGGAGATTCCAGAATCAATTGGTGGAAGCAAGCTAAATGAAAAAAGGCAACTTTTATCCAGTTCAAAACTTCGTCTATCGTCCAGAAATACTACATTAGATCTATCAGCTCTAAAAGGGTTGCGTCAGACTACCCGACCGATGTGGCAGCAGATCAAGGCGCTCTGGTTCAAACGCTTTTACGTTCTGCGTCGCTCAAAGATCGGATTCCTCGCCGAGTTTGTGCTGCCTGCAGTCTTTATCCTATTGACCCTCGCTCTGCTGCAAATTGTGCCCAAAGACGGCGACAGTCCACCGATGGAGCTGGCGCCCTGGTACATGCTCGGCAAGCCTGAGCGATCTCGCCTCAAGGACCTATCAGTGTTCCAGAGCCGCAGCCTGACCGCCTACCCAAACAACCACAGCCTGACCGACCTGTCCAACCGGCTGATGCTGCACATGAACAGCACGGACTTCCTCGGAACTCGCTGCATGCGAGAGGATGTGTTCAGCAACCCCGACTTCCCGTGCAAGACGCAGCGACGAGGCTCTGTGTGGTCTGAGACTCCCAGCAACCTGCCCAGCAACACATCGTGGTGTCAGTGCTCGTACAAGGACTACCCGAACAGCGCCAAGTGCGTTGACTGGCCAACGCCAGCTCGGAAGTCTCTGATGAGCTCCGACATTGTGGAGAGCATGCAGGGCTACAACCTGACAAACTACATCCAGTCGACAGTGATGGAGTACTACCGAAAGAGGTTCGGAGGCTACACGCTGTTCGTGAACGACTCGCAGCCAGTTAATGCGGACGAAGACAATGCTAATGTCGAAACCCAGCACGTTCTGGAAAATTTAGCAAGCATGAAGGATAAACGAAAGGACGGGTGTGTATGCTACTTGTATAGTTTATTCCAATATCAATTATTATTTTATCTTTTTTTGACCAATAGCATCGGTTTACTTAAACAGTAAATTTAAGCCTACATTTTTTTGAAAATCCTGCTTGAAAAGTCACAAAACCCAATGATATTTGTTTATTTGAAAATATTCATTAAGATAAATGGCACGCCGTGTTGTTTTTTAACTATAGTTTCCTAGAGCAGCTGCTATCACTACTGAAAAGCTTTCGTCAGCAGAGCAGTTCCGAAGCAATTGTAAACCAAGTATGGTACGACAATCACGGTTACTTGTCTGGCCCTGCATATCTAAATACGCTCACCAATTCTATCGTGCGAACTCTCGCCAACCGGAGCGTCGGCTCGGCAGAGGCGATCGGGGTGTCAGGCTGGACTCACCCGATCACTTTTCGTACAACATACGTACAGAACGTGCTCAGCGCGAACACCATGGTATCGGCTATGACAGTGGTGTCCATCATCTTCGCCCTGTCATTCATTCCCGCCAGCTTTGTGATCTTCCTCATCTCGGAAAAAACCACAAACGCTAAGCACTTGCAGTTCGTGTCCGGAATCAACCCGACTATGTACTGGGTCGTTAACCACATCTGGAACCTGTTGAACTACATAGTACCGCTGACCATCGTTATTTTGATCTTCGTTGCATTCAGAAGCTACGAGTTTATTGGAAAGGAGTCCCTGGTGCCGTTCCTGCTGACCGTGGTCCTGTTCGGGTTCGCCAGTGCGCCGCTCATGTACCCCTTCAGCTGGGTGCTCACCGTTCCGAGCAAGGCGTTCACCATGCTGTCATGCCTGAACCTGGGCATCGGGTTCACGACAACAATGTCCGTCGCGATTGTACGACTGGTTGGTCTAGAGAACCATGACACCACAGCTCTCCGCATTGCAGATATTCTGAAAATGGCTTTCCTACCGCTGCCTCACTTTTGCTTGGGCCAATCACTAATGGAGTTAAACGTCTACTATCAGGTAAGTTGCGCAGACCAAAATTTAGAATTCACGCCAAAAATACTTTAGTCAGTTAGGACATGCGCATGAATAATGTATTGCTAATTATATATATATAATGCTATATATTCGCATTTCTTGGATTGTAACCTAATCTGTAATAATAACAATTTGTTCCATCAGGTCTCAATCAGGTTCGGCAAACTTCTAAAAGATTCCAGACTTAAATCTGCTCCAATAAAACGGTTTGTGGGATTCGACGTGCACCAGAGCGCATGGAATGCCACAGGACGATATCTGCTTTGTATGGTAGTGGAAAGTGTTGTGTACTTTGCATTCGTACTGCTGCTCGAGTACAACTGCTGCTGCAAGCAGGGCCTCGTGTCCTCGCGCTTTTTCCGCTTCTTCTACCGCTCCGAGTATGATCAGTCGCTGGTGCGAATGGAAACAGCAGAGATCGATGATGATGTGCGCGCTGAAGCTGCGAAGGTCGAGGGTGCTAAGAGCGATGAAAACCTGCTTGAGCTGCGTCGGCTCGTTAAGATTTTTAGCACCAGCTCCGGACCGAGAGCCGCCGTCAAGGGCATCAGTCTGGGAGTGAAGTCTCAGGAGTGCTTCGGCTTCTTGGGCGTCAACGGTGCTGGCAAGACAACCACGTTCAAAATGCTGACTGGTGAGTCGTTGGTGGTAGATTCGTGAGGTCCTACCCGATTTGCTTTCCACTTTATTTTCACTCTCGTTGCCCCAGGTGATCTCACACCGACGAGCGGAGACGCTCGAGTCGGCGGCTTCTCAATCCTGACGGAGGCTCTCGAGGTTCACAAGCAGCTGGGATATTGTCCCCAGTTCGATGCGCTGCTGCCGCTACTGACCGGCAGGGAGACGCTGCAGCTGTACGCGAGGATTCGAGGAGTGGAGGAGGAGGACATCGACCAGCTGGTGGAGACCATCTCAAAGAGGTTCGTCACCGATCTTGCTCTGCTCGTGTCACTCTAATAAGTGAAACGATGGAAGTGAAATTGAAATTGAAGGAATGTTACTCTAATGAGTGAAATGATTGAAATGAAATTTAAATTTAACGAATTTTACTCTAATGAGTGAAACGATTGAAATGAAATTGAAATTGAATGAATGTTACCATAATACATGTAAGTGCTCTTTTGAAATGAGAAGATTGTACGCAGAGCCACCTCGACACCGCAGGGTGGGCATCGAGGCGCACCTGGAGAAGACCACTCAGGAGTACAGCGGAGGCAACAAGCGCAAGCTCTCCTGCGGCATCGCGTTCATCGGCAACCCGCCCATCGTGTTCCTGGACGAGCCAACTGCCGGCATGGACCCTGGAGCTCGCAGATTCCTTTGGCGCTGCATCCAACGCATGGTCACTGCTGGCTCGTGCGTCATTCTCACAACTCACAGCATGGAGGATTGCCAAGCGCTGTGTCACAGGCTCACCATCATGGTGAGAGCAGCTCAGTGCTGGTATTGCAGCTCATGCAGCAGCCAAGCAGCTCACTTTCCCCACCATACCTTCACTAACATCTCACACAGGTGAACGGCAGACTGCAGTGCATCGGCAGTCCTCAGCACTTGAAGAACAAGTTCGGCCAAGGGTTCACCATCTTCCTGCGCGTTCGTCAGCCGCAGTCGCAGGAGGCGACATCCACCTCTGCCTCGGCCTCCGCTACCATCGATAACACGGAAGGTCAGCTGGAGAGAGCTCACGAAGCGTTCATATCGGCCTTTCCGGACGCCGTGCTGTGCGAGAACCACGCGGCTGTGCTGCAGTACCAGCTGAAGCAGACCGTGAGGCTCAGGACCATCTTTGAGAGCGTCCAGAGGCTCAAGGACAACGGTCTGGTGCTGGACTACAGCGTCAACCAGACCACTCTCGACCAGGTAAAGTTATTTAATGGATGATGCAATAATGAGCGTTTAGGTAATTATCTGTCTAAATATTTATAGCTCTGGGCTAAGCTTTTCTGATCTGTTCATGCAGGTGTTCATCAGATTCGCCAAAAATCAGTCAGAAGAGGCTTCCTAAATCCCGGACTTAGTCCTGTCGTCCGATCTGAAGGAAGATCTGAAAAAAAACGTGTTCTCAGCGTTCTCAGCCGCCGCTGGTGCCTTCATCTAACTGTCACAGAATTCTATCGTAGGTGAATGGACAATTTTTTCTTACGTCTGTAGCTCAAGCGCATGTGTGAATTGGTAGTAGCAATAGTTGGATGCCTTTTTGCTCAATAGTTATGCCAATAGTGTTTTGCGATAAGGACTGCAGCAGTTTTCCGTATTGTTATGTTAAAAATACTTTCATAGAGCATATCGCCTTCTACTTTTTTCTACTCATTTGTAATAACGGTTACTGAAGTGCAATAAAGTATTGTTTAAGCGATGCCCTTTTAAATGAAATACACATCTAGATCATAGTCAGTCATGCTAACGGCTACAAGTTTACTCTGACGACTTCCAAATTCGCTTCTTACAGAGGCAGAAAAATTTATGGACTGGAGATTGTGGCGGTAACCGCAGGCAATCGAAACAGAGGTTTTTTAGCTAGTGACATTTTTTACGAGGATTTTTTATACGCTCGTATTTCACGACATGGCATTGCCTTCAACATGCAAAATATATGCTCTGGCTGTTTTGTCCATATACTCGTACGGTACTTACATAGCACTCCTATCGCGCCTGTTCTGTTTGAAAAGCACATTAGAGAAGGTAAAATCTGAAAGCGGTGTTAAGCTGTGAAAATTTAGAGAAAAGTCGCCCTCCACAGAGCCAATAAGTTCCCACCTCTACCTTGCTCTGCAAGCTCAGCAACACAAGACAGGGCCGTCACCAATGCTTGTCTTGTACTGAAGCGTCTTCCCGCCCGCTTCCTCAACTGTGAGCAGAAGTCGCTCGCCACTCTTTCCTCGATATCGATTCAGGCTTTCGATATTCTGCAATTGCTGCACTCGGCACAGCTGTGGCGTCAGCTATATTTCGCTGAAAAAATTGCTTGCGAACGTGAGCCAAGCCGATACCTGCAGTTGATATTTCACAAAATTAAAAAAGAATTCAGAAAATATTCGACCCACGAACACAATGCTGCACAGCTGCACCCTCGTGTTCTTCCTCTCCGCCTGCGTCTGCCTGGCCACCATCGGCCTCTTCAGCGACCGCTGGCTGCTGATCGAGGCCTCGGTGCCGCGGCCAGGCTTGACAGGAAACGCCTCCGCCACCACCTTCGTGGCCGTCGGGCTGTGGGAGACGAAAAGTGAGTGGAGAAACGGCTACAAAGTAAAGCTTTAGCGACTCAGATCAATCAGACGCATTCATGTCCATCGAGCACTTAAATTGGCATAAATTTTCCGCCAGGGGTCGCATTCTACTATTTCTACTACCATCACCGGCCGCGCGAGGTGCTAGTTTACCACGAGACCGTCCTGGCTGACCGCCGCACTGTCGGCTTGGAGACGCCGGAGGCGCCAGAAAACAGCACCGGCCTGCGGGCCAACTGGCGTTTGGGCGCCGACCACCCGGTGCTGTCCGAGGCCACCTTGAGGCGGCTGACGGTGGCCAACAACGGAGCGTTGGTGGCAGCCCGGGTGCTGCTGTTCGCCTGCCTGGGCCTTGGCTTGACGGCGAGCATCAAGCTGGTAATTGACGCGTGCGGCGAACGCGGGCTAGTGCGCCACCGGTACAAGGAGCGGGTGGTGGCCGCCACCGTGGCCGCCCTGTGCATCGGAGTCGGTGAGATTCAGCGTCGGAGTGTGGAACCATTTGCTTCTGCGCTTTGTTCTGTGGATGCTTTGGCAGGAGCTCTCTAAAACACACAGACCACTTTCCCTATGTATTCGGGGGTCATTGGGATTGCCCCCCTTATTTCCCGCAGCCGTGCTGTCAATCATCGCCTGGTCTGTGTTTCTTGGCACCATGTACAGCGCTGTGCTGCGTCACGGTGAAACTTCCGAGGTGCTCAGCTCCGGCTTCATCTGCTGCGTGTTGGCCAGCCTCACTGCGGCTGTGGCTGCTGGCCTGGCGGCCTGCTCAATCACGGCAACTGAAGACTAAATAACCGATGACGAGGCTAGTGGAAATCAGGATAATATACATTTCTCATGATCTTCAGTTTGACGGGAAATTTGGCTCGTCAAAAGTGACCTCACTAAGTGCTGTCCGGTTGCACTGCCTCGCTCATTGTACGTGTCATTTACGCACAAGCCAAAATTCGATAGTGTCAACAGCTCGTACAAGCAAGCTTTCTCGTAGAAGCATCCAGACAGCATGCGATTCGCATTTTACTGTAGTTAAAAGAGCTGCAAGTCAAATTTAGCTCGCAGTTCACATAGTAAAGAAAAAACAGTTTATTCGGGTTTATTCTGAAAGAGTACTGGTGTACTCGAAGATCTATGCATAAGACACGGAAAATACTACTAATAACTACTAAAATAAAACGTCTAGCTATGAAAAATCTATAAAAAACTGCCTGGCCATTTAAAGGTCAAATTTCTGCAGCAAAAGAAAGACGCGAACGCATTATGATACAGAGCTAAGAGCCAGAATTACTGAGCTGTGGGAGATGCACACGTGAATGTGCATGCAGAATTGCATAGAAATGCTCTGTCTGTCCGGTGCAGAAGGGCTCGGATAGGAATATTGGGCCGACGTAGCAAGCACGTTGCTCGCTCGCATTCCGAGCTTTCATGCAATCTTGCCTGACCAAGAATGAGAGTCTCCTCTCTCCATCTGATCCACTGTCTGAACTGCTTATGCCCGTAGCCGAGTAAGACAGACGTCCATTACGTCTGCTGTCTTGAGAATATCTCAGCTCAGTCTCGGTAAATCTTTGAAATATTGGAAATTGTGCATTTTGAGTGATAAGCAAGCGAATCGCAGATTTTATTATTTTCAATGAAAAAGTAATCAAACGTGTTGTTCAAGCACCCTTAGAGAGATACGATGTGCAGCCAAAAAACCAATGCAATGATTCTGTTAAAGTGCCATAAATGTAAAAACGCGAGTTTATAACCGAGAGCCGAGTAAAATCCTAGACATAGAATAGGTTAGATTTGGCGGCCTGTCAATCAAAATAGCAAAATTACACTTGGCGAATCCTAAATGTACAAACATTCGAGTACGAGTATAACAAAGATGAAATCAGCTGATTCACACAATCAAAAATATTCATGCTGAAATCACTAGTACAGTACGACATTGACCTGGTCCCGCATTACCATGGAACATAATAACACCAATTGTAGTTGAAGCATAGCAGAACACAGATTGGTACGAGTAGCATTTAATGCCAGACTACAAGCATATCAAGGCATCAAGGATACGAGCGGATAGGTTTCTTAAATCAAATTGTTTGTTAGCGGGCATTGCTTATTCATTCCTCACGCTTGATGGCGCTGAAGAGGATCCACAGCAGCTCCTGGTTCATGCACATCGCCAGCCGACGGCGCCAGTTCGATTTGGTCAGCTCGAAACGTTTCTCGCCGAACTCCTGGAGGTGAATTGATGAAAAGGAGCTGCATAATTCGGGATCAGGGAAATTATTTTCAATTTTCAAATGACTCACATCGACAAACAGCTTCTTGTTCTTCTCCAGCACGTCGAGCTCCATCATGGTGATCTGCTGGCACCACGGCGTGATGTCCTCTGTGGCAAGCGTGGCGAATCGGTTTTGCGTCAGCATGGAGGCGAAGTCCTCGACGGTGCACAGCCGGTGCGGTCGCCGCGACCAGAAGCTGTCGAGGCCCGTCTGCTCCTGGCTCTCGCCGCTCTGCACGCAGTAGTCTGAGATCAGCAGGCGGCCGCCTGGCTTAAGCCATTTCTGCAATGGTTAAAATTGCTCAAGGTTGTTGACACATGAATTCTTCTAACACAGTGCAAAAATCACTCCATGAGACAAGTTCGACGCAGTAAAACGAAGGCAGATTAAGTGAATCGAGAAGAACTTACGTAGTACTTGGCTAGCACCTTGTCTTTGGCACCGACATATTGCAGCACGTCTCTGCTGTAGATAACATCAAATGAAGACTCCTCGTATAAGGCGTAGGTCTCAATGTCTGCGACCTCGAACAGAACCTGATGCGAAACGAAATGAAAATCAGGTTTAATTTTAAATAAAACGATTTTTTAAAAACCCTGGAACTCTCTAGATAAGCTCACATTGGGCACGCTCAGCTGGTTAGCCCGTTGCAGTGCGATGCTGATCATCGGGGCGGAGATGTCGATCCCGATGACGTTGGCCCCGTACTCCTGCACCAGGTACATGGAGGTGTCGCCAAGTCCGCAGCCCACATCCAGCACTCGCTCGCCGGATTTCACGCCAAGCTTGTCGCACAGCTCGCGCGTGCTTGAGATGCCACCGTTGGACAAGAAGCTCTTACCGAAGATTTTCTCCAGCTTGCCGATGCTCTCCTCCGAGAATAGGCGCTCGGATTTGCGCTGACGCCGGACCTCGTCCGCAACCGCCGGGACCTTCTGCACCAGCCAGCACATCTGGTTGCGGTTTTGCTTGTAGCTGATGTAGGTCCGGCTCGGCCTGGCGTACAGCAGGCTGAACTTGCAGCCTTTGCCAGCCGCGGCCTCAAGCAGAAGCTCATTGTACTGCTGGGGCGTCCGGTAGCGCGTGGGGTTGTCAGTCCGGGCCACTGAGCCGGACTTGTGGAAGCAGGACTCGCGGAAGAAGAAGTAGCCATCTGGACGCAGCCAATCAAGGACTTTCCTGAAGACCCCCGCAACCTCGGAGTCATCCAGGTACATGAACAACCAATTCGAGAATATAAAGTCGAATCTGTTTTGACTGAGGTTGAGCTTGGTTACGTCTGCTACTCCGAACTCAACGTTGCCATGGTGACCATTCAGCTCGCGGTTCTTGTCAATAAAGTTCTGCATGAAGTCGTAGGCTTCCAGGTGGGCGACCTTCGGTGCCAAGTACTGGGTGAACCGGCCGATTCCCGCTCCCAGTTCCACTACCGACATTCCCTCAATGTTCGGCAGCATGCCAAGAACTTCCAGCGCCTCCCTCTCCGCTATGGTTGCCGCGTTCTCATCGAGCATCATCATCTCCACCGTTGCCTGGCCGTGGTCCTGCCAGTAGCTGGCCATGCTCTTTCTTGTCTCTGGAGTAGCAGGGTTGGGTCATAGCATTCCGTGTTTGAATAGATTAGTGCACAATACCAGTAGCAAAAAGGGCTTCAAAACCTAAATAATTTCTTAAAGGGTCGATAATGTTCATGTTCATGTTCACTGTAAAAGTAAAGTAAAAGTACATAACGTCATAAGGTACAAGTGAAACGCAGGATTGCACGTTCACGCTCACCCGAATGCCCGGTGCATTTGAGGCTAATTGATATGATATCTGCAAAGCTTACATTTAGTTAAAACTCTAGATTTATTTAGTATTAATAGCACTCTTACCGCTTTTGGCTTCCATTGAGTGGGGCCAACTCAATCTGTTTATTGCCTTCTCAGAGAGACGAGTGCTAAAAATAGACTGCTGGCGGCGATTGTCTAGTGTACAGGCCGGGGGCGCCCTTTTATAGGGGAGTGGTTTCAAGAAAATATGCTACAACCCCCACCCAGTGTTAGATTGCCGAGTGGAAGGAAATCCAAGTCTATCCCTGGCCCCGGTAATGTACGTTCAAGTCTGGTCCCCCCGGCGATGTACATTGAGCGCCCCGCCTCCCCACGCGCGCTTGCATGCGAAAGCGGGCGGGCAGTTTTATTCCGCTGATGGAAAAAAACCAAAGCTGGCTTTGCATTATAGACGGCCTGGCACTTGGGACGGCGAGACAGTGGAAAAAACCAAGGACGTTCATTTTACACGGCTAGTGGAGCAGCAGAGGGTAAGGTGAAAGAAGGGCGTTTGATAACGCCTAGCGGTCTGTATAAAACCGAGAGAGGCTCACCCGTAGCGGTCATGTCGCTGGCTGACTGCATATCTCCGAATAAATCCGAGAGTTCGGCCCACTTATCCCAATTGTACAAATTTTCTCTGAATTATCTGGCGGCGGCGCCGCTTCTCTTGTTACCGGTATTTATTAGTTTTTGCGTGGCTGCTGACAATGTGTAATGCAGTTGAAGTCATGTGATTCAGTGCGATAGATAGGGGGGCGGGCGGCTAAATAGGCGCGGCGTAAACAGAAACAGCTTTAGCGAGTTCCTTTGGCAGCCGGCCGGCCCTCTCAACTGGTTGGCAACTGGTTTAGTCCGGTCATCGGCACAGATAAAGAATTGGCATCGGTCAGTCCTATTGAGCTGATACCTGGATAGGTAGCGCTGTTAAACTGCTAGTGCGCAGAGGTGAACATTCAAAATTTGACCCAGCAGAAGGAAATCTGGCTGAGCTGTCCTTGCTCTTCTATGATAAACAATTGCCAGCGATGCTGAGCAGAAATGTGTGAGCTTTTTGGCAGTAAACAAACTTTCTCTGCTCTGGCCCTTGAAAAGTGCTTAGATTGAGATGAGTATCTTATGCGCTTACAATGAGTAGTTAAGTAATTTGAGTACATTAGATGCAAGCCACCAGTCTCACGCTTGCTTGGCCTGCCTAGGTAGGCTGCCTTCATTACTAAATTTTCTATGGAATTTACCTTGGGCCAAACTTGCGAGTATTTACAGTAATAGCAATCTAGCCAACAAAAACACTGTTTTTGACAGCGCTTAGCTCATTCCACTGGATAAATCTAATGAACTCAAGGCTTTTGAAAGAAAGCGGAGGCAGTGAGACAATTTAACTTCGGTCTTCGGACCCCCTTGGTGCTGGCGCCCCTTGGTGCTGGCGCCCCTTGGTGCTGGCGCCCCTTGGTGCTGGCGCCCCTTGGTGCTGGCGCCCCTTGGTGCTGGCGCCCCTTGGTGCTGGCGCCCCTTGGTGCTGGCGCCCCTTGGTGCTGGCGCCCCTTGGTGCTGGCGCCCCTTGGTGCTGGCGCCCCTTGGTGCTGGCGCCCCTTGGTGCTGGCGCCCCTTGGTGCTGGCGCCCCTTGGTGCTGGCGCCCCTTGGTGCTGGCGCCCCTTGGTGCTGGCGCCCCTTGGTGCTGGCGCCCCTTGGTGCTGGCGCCCCTTGGTGCTGGCGCCCCTTGGTGCTGGCGCCCCTACGATGGCGTCCCATACAATGGCACCCCACAGCTTGCGCTGGCGGCACCAAACCCACCCCCAGGATTATAAATAAGCGACAGCAATATGCTAAAATATGCAGTGTTTATTTTAGTTTTCAAAGTTGTGCGCCGTTAATAATAGAGGTGCATTAAGGGATTTTTGCAGCATCTGATTAAGCGTTTTTAGGAGTACGTGCGCCTAATTTTTAGTACAGCGCTTGACAAAAAAGAACATTAAGAACTAAAACGAACTAAACATAGACGAAGCGTTTCAAAACTAACCGAAAGTGTGTTTTTCAACGATTTTTATCCGTATTGAGATTTTGCAACTGATGCATAAATACATTCTTATAGTAAATTTTCGAATATTTAAGTTAGTAGCAGGGACTAGTCTCTAAAAGTGGGGTCGAGATGCTGAATTCTTGTCCTGTATTTGCTATTCACTCTACTATCAGTAGACAAAAACGCGGCATGCAGCATTTCATAGCTGACTCTCGCAGCAGGTTATCGTGGCTTCTCCGCAAGCCCTACGGCCGCTGCTGCAGTTGGCGGAGCTGCACCGGTTGAGCGAAGGCCGGCCCCTCATGGAGACGCTGCCGGGGCCACCGCCGATGCCGACTCCGTCGCCGCCGCCGCCCCTGTAGGCACGGACGAGGGTCTTGCGAAAGTTTGGGCAGGAGAGAAACAAGTAAACCGGGTTGGCGGCGCAGTTGGACAGGCCGAGGCAGTTGAACACGTCCTGCAGCACGGAGAACTTGCTGTCGGCGCTGTACAACAGAACAGTTCGACCGGACACACTGCTGATGAGAATGTCGATGTTCTTCACCTGCATGCTAAGGTGCAGCGGTAGCCAGGAGACGGCGAACATCAGCGCCATGGTGACGGCCAAACGGACAATCTTCTTGCTTCGGTTGGTGACGCTGTTGTTGAACTTTACCAACTGCGAGTTGACCTCGCGGACAGTGCGGACGATCCGTACGTAGGCCGCGATGATGACGCACAGGGGCACGATGTAGAGCAGCAGCATGCCCACCGCGTCGTAGACAACGCTGGCTATTGGACTGCTGATGCTGTTGATGCACATAGGCGGCAGGTTGCTCACATTTAGGCTGGCCAGGCGGAGCAGGGAGCTCACATCCGAGACGCTGGTGAGCACGGCTACGGGAGAGCCGTAAGCGATCGCCAGCAACCAAACGGCGCCGATCATCTTCAGAGAAGTGGCACGCGTGTCGCGGCTGTTGGTGGCGATGCGGCTGGCATTGACGCCCAGCGAGCGCTCAAGAATCATAGCCGTGTGGTTGAAGATCGCCGCGCCCGCGGTGGATACCATAGCCGCGTTCGCTAGGCGGCAGAGCAAGTCGCCCAGGTGCCACACGTTAGAGAAAAACTTCTGGCAAGTGCCGGGAATGCAAATGACAGTAATGAGCAGGTCGGTGAGCACTAGATTCAACAGAAAATACTTCTCTGACACTCGACGGGTGCGGAGAATAGCAAAGAGCAGGAGACCGTTGCCAAGGATGGACACCAGGCCAATGAGCGAGTAGAGGCCCAGCAGCGCGATGTGGCTCTTGGCCAGTTCGTGGGTCGTGGCAATCTCGAAGAATTTGAGCAGTCGCTGGCTGTTGACCAGGCTGATGTTGACAGTCGCTGCCATGGTGTTTCCCCTGCTCTGCTTCTCCTTAGAAATCGCGTCAGATGAAAAAATCGGGAAGCAGCTGGTCCAAGTTGACGCGCTGATCCTCAAATCTGCGTTGCCGTCACACTTCTTGACGCCTGCCCTCCCCGCTCCCCCTCGGCCTCGCCTCTCAGCTTGCTCATGGCCTCGGGCTGCGCTGAATCACTCGATTCGCCCCGTGCCTGCTATCCAGTGGCCGCCGACTCCCCCAACCTCATTCGTTGCGTGACGACAGCTGCATGGCGCTTCTCTCGGAGCCTCTGCAGTCTCGGGGTGTCGCTACCGACTGCTCGGGAAACGGCGAAACATTATCGAAATGAGAAATCCCCGAGGGTCTCGAAGGGCAGCCTGCGATATCTGCGTGCCTCGGGATTTGTGACAACGCCTGGCAAGGCAGAGAAAATAAGACAAATTTTCTATAAAATATATTCTTGCTTGTTTTTCCTGGATGAGAAATCGCACAGGATGTGGTTCAATGAAAGACGTAATATCCTCATTGTCAATAACTGCAGCTCGCGAACAGACTTTGTGCAACAAACATCAGTAAAGAAAACAGGCTGCTATCTCAATGAGGAAACTCCCAGCTTCCTGTCTTCAACAAAAGAAATCCGAGCTCATTCGTAAACAGTATTGATGTCCGGGAAGCGCAGTTGGCCGGGTGCGCAAGCTCAAACAGGTGGATTAATTGCTTTCAGACAGTGCTTGCTGCTTTTTTCGCTCCTTGCCAGAATTTTTTGCAAATAATTTGAGCCTCGAATAAGGATGAATCGACGTGCAGAGTCTATTGGGTCCATTAAACTGAAATTCCTTAGAAAATTAAGAACTACGAGCGTACCGACAAAGTCTGAGGGACAACGGGCGCACAAAGCCAGAGATATTCTTGACAACTTGTAGATATGTTGAGAAGCTTCTCCAGAGACAGACGAGAGCTGCCAGACCGAATAACGATCTGCGGCAACTGCACCCACCGGAACGCTCATCTGGTGCCCAATTTAATCCCGGGGATTTCCAGTATTATCGAACTTCTCACCAAGTCTGGTTCAACGCAACGGATTTGAAGTGCGTCTGTCAGCTCAAATCCGCAGAGATGAATTGCATGCGCCAGCCTGCTGAGTAGAGCTTGATAGATTTGGGCTTTCCAGGGCTTGAGCACGCGACTCACAGCTCACAGCTAGATATGCTTCCGATGTGTGCCGGAGATGCAAGATCTCCTCGTGAACGGCTTTTATTTGTGAACAACTTTACACATCAATACAAGGCAGGCAGTCTATATTCGAAATGAAAGACTTACGGATTCAAAGAAAAATTACTGGTTTCTAACTTGAACTCTCACGCTAATGCAACTCGATCAGAGATGTGTAGGAAAGACGCAAAGTCTTTGTTGGTTAATTGGCAGGTGCCCTTGCTACCGACGGACACAGGACACCCGCGATTAGACCAAGAGGCCCTATCGCAACCCCAAGCTAAGAACAGGACAGACAACTAGTCTTGGGCTGTACCGACCCCTCGCCCGTACAGCAATCCGACGTCGGGCGATGTTTTCGACAAATAAATGTATGTACTTTTACATTAAATCGACGGATAAAGTCATTCGTCGGCTGAACGGCGGTCCAATTTAAAAGTAAGAGAGTGTCGTTTGCAATCGTTATCCAGCCTGAGTCCCGGACGAAGTCACGAACATAGAGCTCGTACAAGCTAGGTCACGATCAGGTCCGGGGAGTTCAGCAGCTCGTCCGTCCTAGACACAGGTGCGCCGCTGCTTCCTTCTTTACTCCACAAAAGGGGCAAATGCAAGAGCATAGAGCAACCACTTTTGTGGCGAAACGTCTCTGGAGGGAGCCATGATCAGGTAATAACCATGCACATCTCTCAGAAGTCAGTTTTATTAAACGAGATTAGGTATTCAGACAATTCCCTGCTTACAGCAGCTAACGCAGCTCGCGTTTGTCGTCATTCTGAGCAAGATGTTTCAAGTAGGGGCCTTTTGATTCCTGGCACTGCCGCTCGACAGTCGACAATCGACAGTCGATTGGCAAGCAGCCGTGCCCATCTCGCTGACCCCCGAGCACGCACTCGCACACGTACGAAGGCACACACGGAATGCACAGCGGCCCAGGCTTCTAGTCACCAGGCAGGTACTCGTACACACTCAGTGCACAAGACCCAGACTTGCTATGTACACACTCAGTACACAAGACCCAGACTTGGTATGTACACACTCAGTGCACAAGACCCAGACTTGGTATGTACACACTCAGTGCACAAGACCCAGACTTGCTATGTACACACTCAGTGCACAAGATCCAGACTTGGTATGTACACACTCAGTGCACAAGACCCAGACTTGGTATGTACACACTCAGTGCACAAGACCCAGACTGTATGTACACACTCAGTGCATAAGACCCAGACTGTATGTACACACTCAGTGCACAAGACCCAGACTGTATGTACACACTCAGTGCATAAGACCCAGACTGTATGTACACACTCAGTGCACAAGACCCAGACTGTATGTACACACTCAGTGCATAAGACCCAGACCACGTTTCTCGCACCAAAAGCGCAAGACCCAGACGCGTCACTGCTGAGCCACTCAGCCGCGCTTAAAAGATCTGAACGACCGAGACAAGTCGGATTTCAGAGTGAAAAATCTGCCGCAGGGGACTTCCTGCCGGCCAGAACGTCACGGCGGCCACCCCCAGGCCGACAGCTGTGTCGAATTGGCTTCGTTGCCCGCTCGCAGCTCCCAGGCCCAGTGCCGGCCCGGCCCTAAAAATAAACCCCCGAAGAGCCCCGGCAGACAGGTGAGTTCGGCACGCTGCTCAAATATTTACCGACGGAACTCCGCCTTCCACCTGTCAGCTGTGGCAGCCTCCTGACAAGTAGATGAGAATCGGCGCACAGCCTGGTAGCAGTCCCGCCTGATCGCCACGCAGATAACAGCAGCCGTTGAGACAGAACCCCCCCCCCGCCAGACAGATGATGTTGAAGCATCAAAACTGCCGCCTGCTCCCCCAGCAACTGGGAATTTATTGAAGTTCCGCTATCTCAGAATAAAAGCAGAGAGCTGCCACAGGAACGCCTGTCGGAAACGAGTTTAGCGCAGAAAAGGCCTGCTTGGGATTAGCAAAATACGCGAGCATCGCATTTATTGTACATCGGGCTGGTGGAGTGCGGAGGCTATCAATACTCGTAAGAAGAACGGCATATTACTAAAAGTAATTAGTACTGGTAAAAACTGATTGATAGTCTATTTCTAAAAAACGCACAGCATCGATTTGGTTGGGAACCGATTTCGATATCATTGGTGCAAATTGTAAAATAATAGCAATCGGATTACGCAAATCCGCCTACTAACAGTAGGCATCCGCAACAAAGGGATACGCTTGTATGCATGCTAAATTTTCACAGAAATTTATCTCACAAAATTAATTACAAAATAATCGAATGATGCGCATCAATTTTTAACAGCCTACTCATAGTAGCTGTGAAGATTCTACTGATAATAAAAACGGACAATACATTAAATACTTTTTACAATTAGCGAGAGGTCTTTAATACAATGTTGGCACGAATGCCTCAGTTAAAAAGCCATTAAAAAACCCCAAACGGCCTGATAAGCCACGCAAAACAGCTAGTGATGAAGGAGAACATATTGGCAAAGAATTTACGTAAATATGATAACGGCATAGCAGCACTGACACCAAGCACAGCGCTGCCAAACCGCCTATTGACTTCGGGAACTGCATGCATGGTGGTATTGCACCAGCCTGGCTTTTGAAGGTGGGGCCACCTTGAGATCCTGTGCTGATCCTGGGATTCTACTGACTGGGATTCTACCGACTGGGATTCTACCGGCTGGGATACTATCGGCTGGGATTCTACCGGCTGGGATTCTACTGACTGGGATTCTACCGGCTAGGATTCTACTGACTGGGATTCTACCGGCTAGGATTCTACTGACTGGGATTCTACCGAAAGGGTTTCTACCGGCTGGGATTCTACCGGCTAGGATTCTACTGACTGGGATTCTACCGGCTAGGATTCTACTGACAGGGATTCTACTGACTGGGATTCTACCGGCTAGGATTCTACTGACTGGGATTCTACTGACTGGGATTCTACTGACAGGGATTCTACTGACAGGGATTCTACTGACAGGGATTCTACTGACTGGGATTCTACTGACAGGGATTCTACTGACAGGGATTCTACTGACTGGGATTCTACTGACAGGGATTCTACTGACTAGGATACTACTGACTGGGATTCTACCGGCTAGGATTCTACTGACTGGGATTCTACTGACTGGGATTCTACTGACTTGGATTTCACTGGCTAGGATTCTACTGGCTAGGATTCTACTGGCTAGGATTCTACTGACAGGGATTCTACTGACTGGGATTTCACTGACTGGGATTCTGCTGACTGGAATTTCACTGACTGGGATTTCACTGACTGGGATTCTGCTGACTGGGATTTCACTGACTGGGATTCTGCTGACTGGGATTTCACTGACTGGGATTCTACTGACTGGGATTTCACTGACTGGGATTCTGAACTGCACCTGCCACACTCAATGACCGCCCGGTCAGGAACTCAACAGGCCTGAGGGAAAGGAAGCAGATGCAATAAAAATTATCAAGGACAACACAAATCCGCAAGCAACCGCAGAGCAGACGACCAATTAACAGGCTCGTCAAAGCGCTGATGCTCAGATGTTGGTCTCCTGTCGCAGCTTCCGCTGCCGGTCGTCTTGAGACAGCAGCGCCGCCGACTGCTTGGCGGCCACGTCGTGCCCCGTGAGGCTGCTGACCGCCGTCAGCTTGGAGGACGGCGGCTCCGCGGCCGAGTCGCTGCCGCGGTCCAGCCGGCGGCGCAGACGGCGCATGCTGTCCAGATGGCAGGTGAGCAGCGCGACGGCGGCCCGCCGGAAGTTGCGGCCGGTCAGGCAGTAGAGCCAGAAGTTGGAGGCGAAGTTGGCGGTGAACAGCACGAAGCTGACCATCCAAAGATCGGCCACGATGCCCGTCTTGTGCGTCTGCGGCAGGTGGTGGCGGTTTTGGCAATGTTTTCAATAGCCTACTCATAGTAGCTGCATGGCACACGGTGGCGGTTTTGGCAATGTTTTAAATAGCCTACTCATAGTAGCTGCATGGCACACGGTGGTGGTTTTGGCAATGTTTTCAATAGCCTACTCATAGTAGCAGATTGGAAGGGGTGTTTGCAAAAAATGCTTTGCGCACCCGAAGGTCCTGCAGCTCATAGTAGCTGTTAATTGCGCTCGTGATGGCCAGAGGCAGGGTGAGAAACAGGAAGGTGACGGACACCACAAGCAGGCGGGTGGTGATGCTGTTCTCTTGGCGCAGCGTCTTCTGGTCCATCTGGGAGGATCTGCGGTTCCGCTTGCGAAGCACCAGCACCAGCACCGAGTTGGATATGCAGATCACAATCCACGGCACGATTGAGAACAGGACATTGCTCAGAATGTTGCCTGCGGGGATCAAGGGGGAAATCAATTATGCAAAGGTACGGCTGAAAGCTCTTTGGGTAATATGATCTCTAGGTGATGGGATCTCTGGGTGATGGGATCTCTGGGTGATGGGATCTCTGGGTGATGGGATCTCTGGGTGATGGGATCTTTGGGTGATGGGATCTCTAGGATGATGGGATCTTTGGGTGATGGGATCTTTGGGTGATGGGATCTCTGGGTGATGGGATCTCTGGGTGATGGGATCTTTGGGTGATGGGATCTCTGGGTGATGGGATTTCTGGGTGATGGGATCTCTAAGGTGATGGGATCTCTGGGATGATGGGATCCCTGAGATGATGGGATCTTTGGGTGATGGGATCTCTAAGGTGATGGGATCTCTGGGATGATGGGATCTCTGAGGTGGTGGGGTCTCTGACAGATGAGCATCCATGGTGATGGGGAGCGTGTCTCACCAATGAAGAAGTGGTCGTTGGGCCGGCAGGTGCGGTATTTCTCGCTGTACTCGAAGCCGAACACGGCGTAGATGCTGAACGGCGCGGCCAGCAGCACGAGGCCGCCGATGGCCCAGACGCCGTTGCGCACCGTGCACAGCCGGGTGCCCCAGCGCAGCGGGCTGGAGACGGAGATGCAGCGCTCAACGGACAGGATCACCACCGTCCACACCGACACCATGCGGCAGTAAAAGGAGATGTACACCCGGAACTGGCTCACCTGCCGGTGCGAGAGAATTGAGATGTTTGGGCTGCAAATACTGTTGAAAGTGGGGCAGGCAATGGAACAGACTTGCCTGGGTAGGGAATGGGACACACTCACCTGGACAGGGAATGGGACAGACTCACCTGGGCAGGGAATGGGACAGACTTACCTGGGCAGGGAATGGGACAGACTTACCTGGGTAGGGAATGGGACAGACTTACCTGGGTAGGGAATGGGACAGACTTACTTGGGCAGGGAATGGGACACACTCACCTGGGTAGGGAATGGGACACACTCACCTGGGTAGGGAATGGGACAGACTTACCTGGGTAGGGAATGGGACAGACTTACCTGGGTAGGGAATGGGACAGACTTACTTGGGCAGGGAATGGGACAGACTCACCTGGGCAGGGAATGGGACAGACTCACCTGGGTAGGGAATGGGACACACTCACCTGGGCAGGGAATGGGACAGACTTACCTGGGTAGGGAATGGGACACACTCACCTGGACAGGGAATGGGACACACTCACCTGGGTAGGGAATGGGACACACTCACCTGGACAGGGAATGGGACAGACTCACCTGGGCAGGGAATGGGACACACTCACCTGGGTAGGGAATGGGACACACTCACCTGGACAGGGAATGGGACAGACTCACCTGGGCAGGGAATGGGACAGACTCACCTGGGTAGGGAATGGGACACACTCACCTGGACAGGGAATGGGACAGACTTACCTGGGCAGGGAATGGGACACACTCACCTGGGCAGGGAATGGGACAGACTTACCTGGGTAGGGAATGGGACACACTCACCTGGACAGGGAATGGGACACACTCACCTGGGCAGGGAATGGGACAGACTTACCTGGGTAGGGAATGGGACACACTCACCTGGACAGGGAATGGGACAGACTCACCTGGGCAGGGAATGGGACAGACTCACCTGGGCAGGGAATGTGACAGACTCACCTGGGCAGGGAATGGGACAGACTTACCTGGGTAGGGAATGGGACACACTCACCTGGGTAGGGAATGGGACACACTCACCTGGACAGGGAATGGGACAGACTCACCTGGGCAGGGAATGGGACACACTCACCTGAACAGGGAATGGGACAGACTCACCTGGGCAGGGAATGGGACACACTCACCTGGGTAGGGAATGGGACACACTCACCTGGACAGGGAATGGGACAGACTCACCTGGGCAGGGAATGGGACAGACTCACCTGGGTAGGGAATGGGACACACTCACCTGGACAGGGAATGGGACAGACTTACCTGGGCAGGGAATGGGACACACTCACCTGGGCAGGGAATGGGACAGACTTACCTGGGTAGGGAATGGGACACACTCACCTGGACAGGGAATGGGACACACTCACCTGGGCAGGGAATGGGACAGACTTACCTGGGTAGGGAATGGGACAGACTTACCTGGGCAGGGAATGGGACAGACTTACCTGGGCAGGGAATGGGACAGACTTACCTGGGCAGGGAATGGGACACACTCACATGGGCAGGGAATGGGACAGACTCACCTGGGTAGGGAATGGGACAGACTCACCTGGGCAGGGAATGGGACAGACTCACCTGGGCAGGGAATGGGACAGACTTACCTGGGCAGGGAATGGGACAGACTCACCTGGGCAGGGAATGGGACAGACTCACCTGGGTAGGGAATGGGACAGACTCACCTGGGCAGGGAATGGGACAGACTTACCTGGGCAGGGAATGGGACAGACTTACCTGGGCAGGGAATGGGACAGACTCACCTGGGCAGGGAATGGGACACACTCACCTGGGAAGGGAATGGGACAGACTCACCTGGGCAGGGAATGGGACAGACTCACCTGGGCAGGGAATGGGACAGACTCACCTGGGAAGGGAATGGGACAGACTTACCTGGGCAGGGAATGGGACAGACTCACCTGGGAAGCGAATGGGACAGACTCACCTGGGCAGGGAATGGGACAGACTCACCTGGGAAGGGAATGGGACAGACTTACCTGGGCAGGGAATGGGACAGACTCACCTGGGCAGGGAATGGGACAGACTCACATGGGTAGGGCAATAACTAATCTCGAATAGGGTAGAGTGGATCATGGAGAATGGACCCAGACTCACTTGGCAGTTGCTGGTGACAGACCGCAGCCAAGCAGCCACCTGGCCATAGAGGACATAGTAGTATCCGGGCATGATGACGGCCAGCCAGATGCTGAACACAATGGACACCAGCGTGAGAGAGTCCAAGATGGACAGGCAGCACAGATAGAAATGACTGGACACCCGGGTGGCAGACTCCTTAAGGATGATGAAGGAGCAGGTGTTGCCAATGACGCCCAGAATGGCAATGATGGGTATTAAGTAGGTGCACAGCACCTGTAGCCATGTGTCTCCATGTGACAGGTAAAAGCCAGGTCTGCCACCCCCTGGCAGGGAGCAGTTGGTACTTGTGTTTTCACAGCCGCTAACATTCATTTCTGCTGAGATGATCTGGTCTGTGCTCTGGCCAGCAATATAGGTGTGCACTGAAGGTTGCATAAAGTTTTATTATTTTTTTCAACTTATATTTCAATAAAGGTCTTTATAGCTGTAGACATTATAGTTTTTCCTTGTCATAATAAATAACAATTAAAGCATGATAAGTAGCATGGTCAAAAAATTATAAAACATAAACAGAGTAGCTGATTTGCATGATCAAACATAAGATATTATGCCCATGAACCAGTTTGGCTATAGACTGTATTTTGGCACATTGATGATTGTATAATTTAATAGATATATATTATTACCTTGTATTTAGCTTTTTGATATGCTTTTTTACTTGTATTAATAAAATTATAATAATAACTCACAACTATTTCTATCAAATTCTGATTGACAGCATAGGGGATTAACAAGTTGAGGTTGCATTACCACTGAGGGTACTTTTTGCAGTTTTTAAAAACCTCTTTGTCATTTTGGGCACCTGTAGGGCAAATTTTTTGGAAAGAAATGATCAAAGAATCTAGTAGATAAAATGCAATAAAAATGTATTGAAAATCCAAGATACTGGTACAAAAAGTTTTGAAACTTCTTTAACATTTAATTAAATTTTTAAAAAATAAGGTGGCTTTCTTAGGCTGGTAAATATCAAATGGTATTAAAAAAATTACTAAACAATTTATTTTCTAAAATCTTACTGAAATCATTATGCACCTATACTCATTATGAACATGTTACTTTGCAATTGGACAATTGGTGCACTCTTTAGATAGACCCATTTAATAGTATAGTACTACATGGCAAAAGGGAAGAAAATAGTAGTGTGACATAACTTGTAGCTTGGCATTGCTTTGGTTTACAATTATTTTTTCACACCAATTTCAGTCACAATCCCTATATTATTTTCTATTTCAGCGATCATGACCTACTTGAAAAAAGGCAGAAGCAAAATTGTTAAACTAGGTTTATTCATTTTACTAGTAAAAAAACTAAATGGAATAGCCAACCTATAGTTTCTCCCATGTCATGGCAATAAAAATGATTCTATATATTCACTTTGGTAAATGATTGTGAACCAAAGGTAAATAGTTTTACTATATCATTTCATGTTCCAGAACTGTTAATAAAGAGGATCCTGTATATCCACTTCAGTTTACAATTATTTAAATGGCAGTGATATATTTAAATGATTGCAAAGGTAGGGGTTTCTAGTGTATCATGATGCTATCTCATTAACTTTTAAATCATTTGTACATAATGTTGTGACAGTAGTTTGCCTACTATATGGTAGCTTCTAACTTAACTCATACATTGTCTATAGAGATCTATGGATAAAGACAAATGAATTAGTCTACTAGCTATTACATGTCCTTACTATCCCTTCAGCCTTAATTTAAATGACATAAATAAATGATTAAAAATGTTGTATGTATCTAGATAGAGATCAATTTTGGTTACTTACACTAAGCCTATGTCTGCTATTTAAATGACCAAAAACCAAAGTGGATATATAGAATCCTCTTCATCACAGTTCTAGAATTTGAAATGATACACTAAAACCCATTTACATTTGGTTCACAATCATTTACATATATTTCTACTATTTGAATAATTGTAAACTGAAGTAGATATATAGGATCTTCTTCATTAAACAATTGTACACATAAAAATCTGTTTGTATCATTTTTCTGGTTAGTATTTGATTGTTTGACAAAAAATAAAAATGATTTTGGACAATTAGCTTAATTAAAAAAACATTTTTTGTCATATGACATTTTTCTTATACAGATTGTAAAGCAATTTCAAAGATTGTAAACCAAAGAAATGCCTATAGTATTATATTTTATAATAAAGAGCTAAATAAAAACCTGCTAGTCCCTGAGAAGTTATCCTAAGATAGGATAAGTCCCTCCAAAGCTAAAAACATGAATAATGAGTGCAAAAACCAAGCATATATTCCCAAAAGAGAGATAATAGCATGCTATAATTAGAATTTCTATGTATTTCTATTAATATTATTCATGTACTTTTATTATATTGTAGTGAGCCACTATTTTGGTTAGATGTCACACTTAGTCAACAGCTTCCCTTGCCCTTGCCCTAGGTCGCTGTCTGCTGCTGGTCAGCTTCCTGTCTTCCCTTTTGCCTGCCTGTTTGCTGTCCCCTGTTCCATTTTCTGCCCATTTTCTGTACTCTCATTTGTAGCCACAAGCTTCTCTGCTGTGGTCTACTCTTGTTTTGCAAGTCATATGATAGGTCTTGTTTTCTTGGAGTCCTAAAGAGTAGTAAACATGTTTAATGCACTTGCTGGCTTGTGTTTATGGGAGAATCATATGCCTAAGGCCCTCCCCTTTTCTAAGGAGAAGAGTGACTCATGTTTCTAAAAATAGACACTGAGTCACTGCCTAATGCCACTTTGCCCAGGGACCCCAATGACATCAGTTCTAAAAATAGAACAAAGTCACAAGGTCTTGTGCATGGGCAGGGATGAATCCTTCTCTATAAATATAGACCCCCTTCACCCCTGTTTCCATCAACCATTTGAACCGCTTGAAGCAGTTTCAGGTCTGAGGCTTCTAATTTCTCATTCTAGAATGCCTGTTCTGTGTCTGTGACTGTTAACTCTGCTTGTAATCTGACTGAGTCCTATCTAAAGCCAACCCCAAGCCAATAAGAGGCTAACACAGCCTTCTCTACTACCCACACTCCCAAGTATGCTGTTCTGTGGGGGTTATTCCCACGTACAACTGGGTCTAAGGCTGGCGGGCGCTGTGTACATTGCATGTACCGTGTACAGTGGGCCCATTTTTTAAGGATGTGCATGCCAAGAAGTATGAAGTCAGCAAAGTTGTGGACAAGTGTGTGGAACTCCATTCCCGCTACCTGTTTGTTGGCCACCCCCTAGTGCTAGAGCTGGAGCCTGAGTCCAAGGCCAACCAGGAGGCAACCATAGGCCACGACTTGTGAATTGTCATGCTGTGACTATGACATACTGTGAAGCCTAGAAGGTATTTCTTTATATATTTATCAAGTCACCCTCTGGTCTATCTATATGTGGCGCAGACTGTGGACCCTCCCCAGTCTGTTGGCGTGCAGCACAGACCTTCTCTCCCAGCCTCCCCTTTTCCACATGCAGTGTGCATAGCTGGGAGATATTCTCGCATGCACAGTGCATACTTAAGACTATGGCCAACTACCCCCTAAGCTTGGCAGGATCTGCTGACGAGATTCCTTGTACATTGGGCGGCAAATCTGCATGTTGTGCTGAGTTTGCTCATCTTAGTTACTTCATCCCAATGGAAACTCACTTTATCAAAGGTGGAGACCTGACAGACTGGTGGCAGCACTATTGATGCTACTAAGAGCTACGAAGAAGGCTCCTGAGAGAAGAGGCTTGAGACTTAAGACCTACTAAGCCACCTCAAGTCAACCCCAAAAAACCATTTCAATATATACATGTTAATTTTGTTTTAATAATTAATTTATAATAATTAATATTTTTTTGCCAAATAGGCCTATGACCAAAATACTCAAATGGTATTATAAATTGGTTTATCACTATATTGGCTTAGGTTTTTTGTATAACAGAACATTTTGACTTTTTAAATTGCATGATTGCATTATAAAATTAGACCTTGCACCTTTTTATTTTTTTTTATTAGAGGCAGGGGGTTGTGTGCACCCTGGCGCAATTTAAGCGTCATTGGCACACAACCGGCAAGAGGCATTACTGCCCATTCTGCCGACTCCCCTGAGCAGGCATACAAGCGTGCGGATACGTACTCAGGCACACACTCACACAGGAGTGTACAGCGGCCCTAACTTTTTATTATCGTTAAGCATGTACACTTCACTGCGCCTTGGGGGGTTGGCTCTCAAGGCCGTTAATTGCACAAGCGAGCCAAGCCAATATTCCAATCCAGCCCCAAATTAATTTGGCTGCACTTGGAATCGAGCCTGGGTTGCAGCACACCAGAGCAGCTGCGCTACCGCTGGGCTATGGCCCCCAACCTTGCACCTTGTCCTTGGATAAAATTTACATTTTAGCACTAGCAAAATATCTTACTTGGGTATATGTCATATAGACAAAATGGTCTAAGGGAAATGTCTATAGTTTGAGGGCAAAATGATTAGTTTCCTATATTCATATAGGCATTTTATATAAAGCTAACTAGCTATCTGGCAAAATTAGGTCTAGCATGACTTTTAGCCAACTGCAAACCAAACCACTTAGAGTTATATTAGGTTTAGGTCCTAGGGTATACTTATTTAAATTTTATGTCTACAGCAAACTTTAAGTTTTGGGCCTATAGGCCTACCTGAATTCCAGTTGTTTTGCCCCCAAACCATTTCAGCCATGGACATTTTGCCCATAGTCCATTTCGCCCATAAACCAGTTCAGCCATGGACCATTTCGCCTCCAATTTGGGCATGGGTATTAATGTACTAGTACTATTATGTATTAACTAGAGATACAGCCATACAAGTATCTTTATTTTATTTTTTAATGCTAATTTTTAGTTTTAATATGTAAAACTATCAATAGCAGGAGGCAATAAAACTGAAGAGAACCACAAGTGGCCTTTTAGTTCAGATGGTTGTGCCAACTTTCAGCATTGTTGTTTGTCCTATACAGCTGCCAGTAAGATGACCATGATTTTGGTGGCCACATTGAACTCCTAATCCATGTTTCCTGGATGTAGGACATCCAATGCTGCAGTCCTTGGCTAGTAGCAGCTCTACATAGCAGATTAGAAAAGGCCATCAGAATGGCATGATGCAGTAGGCAAGAAAGTGACATAACATTGCGACAAAATTCTTTTACAACAGTTCTTTTGATAAGTTGCGCTGAAAGTCCACTTCCTGAATTTTTCTCATCAGGCTCATTCCATATAAGATAGACATATTTGGAAAATAGAAAAAAGTCAATATTTTTGCTTGCCATTGCCTAATTAGCCTATTTTTTTACCAAATGTTTATATTGTGCAATATATACAATCTAAGAATAAAGGAATGGTAAAATGTTGGATAAGTATGTTATCAATTGGCAAAAAGTCATTTTTGTAAAAATTTGGACATTTTTTGAAGCAAAATACATCATTAAGATTTTGTACCTTTTAAAAACAAATAGAAAGCTTTTGAAGGTTGAAACAAACTATAGATAAAAGTATAGTACTTGCATCATAAGATAAAAGCATTGGTGACCAAATAATCTATTATATTTTTAATGTATTAGTACCTCAAAGTTACTGAATTGACAGAAAAAAATATGTCACGACCATAATGTTACGACCATAAGGCTGCCTTTTCTTTTGTATCTTTGTTGCCTTTTGAGTTTATATATTCTAATGTGACAGGCCTTTTGGCTCTGTCTTTCTAAACTTCTAACTATTAGTGTTTATTAAATATCCTACGAGCTGCCACCAAAGTTGTTACAGGCCTTTCACCTCTTACTTTATCAATTTTAATCCCACCGATTTGCCAACTACAGTTATCCTGATTATACTTGCTTTTACTCCCTAACTATTTCTTAGAATTTCATTTAAATATTTCTGGGTAGCGTTCTTAGTAGCGTTTCTGGTAGCTTATGGCTTGCTTTCTGGTAGCGTTCTAGTAGCTTATGGCCTGAGCGGTCTAGTACTGGTATATGTATTAGTGTATAGTCCTAATCGGGCGTTCACCGAGACTAGAGGGTCACGGCGCCTCTCTTAGTATATTTCCAAGAATTAGTCCCAATTCCCTTCTCTTAGTAAATTTCTTAGAATCGTTTCACAGGTTTTGCAAATAAATAAGTCGCTATTTAGCTCAAAGACTTTGAAATGGTTTAGATTGAACTGCTTATTCTGTTCGCAATTATTTGCTCACGAGTAAAAGACAGTTAGAGTATATTTGTCGCGAAACCGCTCCTATATATAGTGATTTTCCCCACATACGATTAAAACAAAAAAATAATTCTCCAATTTATTTCGCCGCGCATTAAAACAAACTATTATTTGGCGTTCGCGTAGATTCAGTTTCTAAGAAAGATTCGAATATACAGTTATTACATTGAAAGAACATTCGAGTATACTATGATAAAGGCATAGCACTAGTACAACTTTCCTCCTCTATATATCAAATTTTGAACGAAATATTATATTATATGTATACAGTGAAAAATTGATATCGTAGGAAAATGCAGGTGAAAAGGTGCAAAGCAAGGTGCAGAAAACACAATTCAGTGCTAAAACAATTGGTGCATAAAATGGTTGTGATAGAACTATTATGTAGGTAAACCATTAAAGTGAGAACTATTATGGAAGCAAAACGAACTATTATAAAAGTATTATAAAAGGCAAAATTGTTATTAAAGGCAACGCAAAAGTTAGTTCACCTCAATAGTTCAGATAAACATGCAGGGCTCCGGGAGGTCGCGATAATAGGGCCAGCCGACTTGAGCGAAAAACCATCGGTACTCTTCGTCGAGGACCGTCAGCGCTGGCGGCGGGTTGGCTCTTATAGCTCGCTGGAGGCGATAGGCGACGTCCTGGAGAACAGCGACAGCTTCCTGGTAACTGAATTGATCCCTCAGAAACTTCAGGTGTGTCCAAATTTGCGAGCATTGGGGGTAGCGCTGTCGGCTGTCGGATCGGTGGTACGCTACTTTCAGTGCGTATTGCTCAATGTGGAAGCGTAGCTTTTCCACCTCTGCTCCGCGAGTCTCCACAAGTTCTCGGACGATGCGATGAAAATCTCTCTGCGAATTCGATTGCTGCTGGCTCGGCTGTAGTGCTGATGGCTGGCTAGACTGCTGCGCTGATTGCAGGCTCGGCTGCAGCGCTGACTGCTGCGCTGATTGCAGGCTCGGCTGCGACGCTGGCTGCTGAGCTGGCGGTGTCGCAGCTGTCGATTTCTTCTGCCGTGGTGCCGGGGTCTTTCTCGATGATGGGGCAGCTGGCGGTGACACCAACTGCTGCGTTCGGCTTGATGTCGACGATCCTGGCGTGGCCTTGACAACATAGGAGCGCACGGGCGCAGCTGCCTGTGCTGCCACCAGGGCGGCGCGCTTCTGCTCGGGGCCTTCGACCCTCATTTGGCGGCAAGGCGATGAAGCTGGCGATGATGTTCTTGGCCGTTTGCTGGATACACCAGGCGCCTTTGGACGTGTTGCACATCGAAGCGGTGCCTCATTTTCATCGGTGTTGGGCGCTGGCTGGGGCTCCATATCGTCTGACAGATTGCCAATTAACTCGTCCAAGATATCAATAGAGTTGTTCATTTTGATTTCTCTGCGAATGGCTCTTAGAATAGAAAGGAAGCTAGCAGTGAGCTATGGGATTTGTGGGGTCTGCGGGGTGCTCGTATTTATAGGCTGGCGGGCCGAAAAACTGGACCTCTTCGAAGCACTCCCCTCGCGCGTGGGGCGGGGCATGCCAGATTTGACAGATTTGACAACTAAATTTTTATGGATTTTCTATTTCTTTTTATAACTTTTTTATTTTTTGATAGATTTTCTTGAGTAAAGTATCAAATTAAAGATCGCATTTTGTAGATTAATATGGTATTTACAGATTCGCTCTATGTACAATATGTTAAATTTTATAAGCAGATAAGTAATTCTAATACGGAATTTTAACTATTTAACACTGTTTCTTATGGGAAATTGCTTACGTCATGATTTAAGGTGCTAAATATTTCGCGTAGCGCCTTCGGGGCACAAATCCTGTCGCGCCTTCTCTTTCTCTCCTTCGCTGAGTCATCCTAAAGTTATACCTATTCTCTGGCTGAACTCGTTCCTCCTCTAACTCTAATGCTCCTTCTTCTTCTTCTGATGGCTCATCTGAGTCAGTCGCTCTCTCTGTATTCTCACTGTTCAATTCTTCATTTCCTTCGTTTTCACTCTGCGAATTCGGATCTGCGAATACTCTCCATTGAATTCTGTTTTCTTCGTCTGAGCTTTCCTCCTCTAAAATTTGAACTTCTGGAATTCTAACTTCTTTTTGTCTATGGCAAATTCTTTTCTTCGGCTTCGGCGGTTCTTTCTTCTTAGTTGACACTGGTGCTGGTTTTAAATTATTATTAATTTCCTCTGGTAAATTAATTTCGGATTTCGGTACTGGAGTCAGATTATTTCTATGTTTCTCTTCGAACAACTTTGCAAATTCTCACAGCTTCTCCTCGAAATCTCATCTTCATTCCATCTCATCTCAACTCAACAACTTCTCGACTCAATATCTCGACTCGACCCTGACCTCTCGAAAGCTTCTCTGCTGAACTCATGCCAGCTACAGCTCTACTGTCACGGGTCCTACAACTCTTAACAAATTCCCAAATCTCGAATCCCCTTCCGCTATCTCAGTTTGGCCTCGTCAGTAGAATCATAGAAATTCTGTATTAATCTGCTCTTTAGGCCTTACTGCCCTTCCTTTCCTGCATGGCCTGACTCTCTGAACCTTTTTTGGCTCTTCTGAAAGCGTCATCGGCCTCTTCTTTCTGCCTTTGGCCAATCCGCAATTGGTCAGTATGCGTAGCTGTCCGCGCGTCATGCCAATCTCTGCAATCCAATCTTTTCGACAATTCTCTTCGCACAATTCTGCACAGTTCTCTCAGCATCAACTTCTCGTCAACTTCTCTGAGTAAAATAATCTTCCTTCAATGTTTTCAGTCCGAAATTGCAGTTCCCTGGCTTTCCTAAATAAGTTTCTTAGTAAAACGGCCCTTTTAAGGTCAAACGGCCCTTTTAAGGGTCACCTTCCTAAAATTTAATTATTTTATTTCTTTTAGACAGCTTATTTAATCAGTTGCCTTGCAACATGCCAACAAAATACCTCTTAATCAAATGTTTTTGGGTTTTTCTGAATTTTTTATTCGTTTTTATATTTATGCATATATATTTGAAACATATTTACAGATTTGCTTTACAGACACTTTTAATTTGCTGATTCGCTTGAGTTCGCTCACTTTCTGATTATGGCGGCTTCTGCTGGGCGTACCGATTGAAGTTGATTCGGCACTGGTGTCCTGCTTGAGGCCTAATGGGTCCTGGCTGGTTGCAGAAGAAGCAGTGACCAGGTGTCGGCTCTGGCCTGATTCCACTGAATCTGTTCAGGCGGCGCGGTCTTGGCACTGACTGCTGCTGCTGCCCTGTCTTTGGTTCTAGGCTAATGTTTGTTAGCACGAAGGTCAAGGTCATTAGACACTCTACTAATGCATCAATTCCCTCTTTTCGGTTCTGCTGCTTCGGCTCAAATTCTTCGATTATTCGTCGCCTAATTTCCTGATACTGACTCTGCTCTTTTCTGTGACTGATTCGGCGTTTCAGTCCCTCTGGGATGTTTAGATTAGCAAAGAGAGCTTCCTTCTGTTTCTCGCCTGTAATCCCTTGGATTCTGCACTGCTGCTCAAACGTGTTCATCCACTGCCTAATGTTCTGACCAGGTGTGAACTTTTCTACTTGCACTTCAGCCTCCTTCGATCCTAACTTGAGATGTTTCCTCAGTTCCTCTGCCAGCATGGCGATGGCATCATTAGCCTGATTCTGATTCATCTTTTCTCTACGAAAAACTTTTCAAATTATTCTTCGGAATTCTTCTGAATCTAGCTTTAAGAGTTCGCGCCGTTTCTCTAATCCTTATCGCTGCCACCAGCTGTGACAGGCCTTTTGGCTCTGTCTTTCTAAACTTCTAACTATTAGTGTTTATTAAATATCCTACGAGCTGCCACCAAAGTTGTTACAGGCCTTTCACCTCTTACTTTATCAATTTTAATCCCACCGATTTGCCAACTACAGTTATCCTGATTATACTTGCTTTTACTCCCTAACTATTTCTTAGAATTTCATTTAAATATTTCTGGGTAGCGTTCTTAGTAGCGTTTCTGGTAGCTTATGGCTTGCTTTCTGGTAGCGTTCTAGTAGCTTATGGCCTGAGCGGTCTAGTACTGGTATATGTATTAGTGTATAGTCCTAATCGGGCGTTCACCGAGACTAGAGGGTCACGGCGCCTCTCTTAGTATATTTCCAAGAATTAGTCCCAATTCCCTTCTCTTAGTAAATTTCTTAGAATCGTTTCACAGGTTTTGCAAATAAATAAGTCGCTATTTAGCTCAAAGACTTTGAAATGGTTTAGATTGAACTGCTTATTCTGTTCGCAATTATTTGCTCACGAGTAAAAGACAGTTAGAGTATATTTGTCGCGAAACCGCTCCTATATATAGTGATTTTCCCCACATACGATTAAAACAAAAAAATAATTCTCCAATTTATTTCGCCGCGCATTAAAACAAACTATTATTTGGCGTTCGCGTAGATTCAGTTTCTAAGAAAGATTCGAATATACAGTTATTACATTGAAAGAACATTCGAGTATACTATGATAAAGGCATAGCACTAGTACACTAATAAAAGAGTATGATTTCTAAAGATGTTCTTAGTCAAATTTTAAAAATGTATTGCAAAATATCAAAAATGAAAAATGTTATAAGACTTTTACCTTTTAGTTTCTATATGTCAAAAATCCTGTCGTTACGACCATAAGTGTCATTTAAGGTTTAATAGCATCTATACTAATGATGATATCTATATGAAACTCTATAAATATATTCTAGACAAAATAATCTTTCATTTAAAATATTGGTTCAGTATATTCTATTATTAGATTTCATTTTATAAGTAAAAATAACCTGTCATGTTACGACCATGCTTATATGGAATGAGCCATCAGTGCTTGCCAGAAATGAAATGAGTAGCCTCATAGGTAGACACTTGGCATAATGGACTTGAAGGCGCTCCACACTGATTTCTCAAAATCTAAAATAACTGTCTTTACTAAAGATTTGGCAGGCAGAAGTTGCAATAATATGTGAAACACAGCTTTGTAGTCACTTTTTTGGCAGCAGCTCATAAGGACAAAAAGAAGTGGCAGTTGCTTTATATTGTCCTGGTACTTTAGGAAAGCATGAAACATAAATAGCTAGTAAAATGGCTCTCTTATTACCTAGAACATACCATCTACAAACCAGTATTTTGCTGCAGCTAAGTGCCAGATCCCATCATTAGAATACATCAAAATGTGCCTGTGGCCATCCTCATTTATGTTGCTTATATTTAGCTGATTCAGGTACTGTAGAGTAGTTGATTGCAAAATCTATTCTTGCTAGTTCCTCAGGTTACACAACTTGCTTTGCTCTTTGACCAATGCACTCTAAAATTTGAGGATTAGGTATTTCAGTTGCCTTTGTATTGTAAGAAGAAATTAGGCTCCTGTTATCTCTTTCTTAAGAATGCTACTAATAGGGCCTAGCCTTGAATGCTTCAGCCTAGCACTTATTATTGATTCAAACTTTCAGTTCTGTCACTAGTACCATTTTGCCTAGACTGTTATGGGTATGTTCTTTATGTATAGGACTGTTCATTTCAACCCTGGTCCAAATTGGAGGCGAAACAGTCCATGGCAAAAATGGTCCATGGCCAAAATGGTTTGTGGGCAAAATGGTCTAGGGGTGAAATGTCCATGGCCAAAACAGTTTATGGGCAAAATTACCAGTTACTGGCCTACCTAGATCTAACTAGATAGCTATAAACAGTGTAGTAAAATGTCACACTATTACTAGTACCACTAGGCCTATTAATAATGTCGAACATAATGGCAATCTTTTGGATGACGATCATTGCTCATCATTCCATGAAAGTTGAAATCTCTGGAAACAGTTTGTTCTATCATTTTAAGAACTTCCAAATTTTATTTATATAAAACAATTTTAAGGTGATTGTCATTCAAAACCAAAAGATTGCAAACAAAATGCCTATATCATGTTTTGTAGCAAAATATTTAAGCCGGAGAACCATTCGCATTCTTTAACATTTGTTTAAGATTTAAGTAATTATACTTATATGCCTAGTTTAACTCAGAATTTTAAATTGGCCTAGCCTTGTCCTATCCTAGGCCGGCAGGCAGATACTCAGCATGTATTACATTTTGCATTTAAATGAAAATTTACACACACCTCATTTTAATACACAAACTATTAGTAATTTAAATGTCGGTCACTAGTCAGATCATTATATTCCATTTCGTCATATTGGATGACGAAGTGACCCAGAAGCAAAGCAGCTTTGAAAAATAATATGATGAAGTGACCAAATATTTAGTTATGCTGGATACTTCGTCATCAAACCAATAACCTGTGTGAGATTCGAGTTAGTGTAATAAACTATATTTTGTTTTTTATTAACTAAGCTGTGGCAAGCAGAACCGATCGATTGACAGGTTTTATATCAATCGAGATGACAAAATGACTGGGATCATTAGGATTCCAAGTAAATGTTTAATTGCCACAATGATTCACTTGGAACTAATTAAATGATTATTGGTGGATGACGAAATGACTCTCTTCAGGTAATGCATGCTATACTAATTAAGATGACGGTGTCCCTAGTCGAGGTAAGCACCCCAGACACCCCCAGATGACGAAATGACTAGGAACCTAAATGTCAATAAAGGCGCACAAAATTAGACAGTAATAAACTTTCCTATATTTTAAATGCAATTTTAGGGCCGAATTGAGCAAGTGGGCAGCTAACGCTAAAGTCAACACTTCCTTATTAGTAGCCCAGATATTGTGTGAGAACCATCACCTTTCCAAGAATAACTGTGCCAAAAAGGTGTACTATGGATGAAACGAAGCATGATGCAAATTTTGATGCTGTATTAGTCTATAAATTTATGTATGCGAACAAAATTTTATATTTATTAGAAGTTGAAAAATATTCTAACAAAATGTTTTGTTTTGTTTTTTTGATAACGGCATGTTAAGCACAATGCATGCGTGCACATTACAATGATTTGACAGATGGCTGGTTTCAGTTTGCAAAAAATTATGTGATAGTTGCCTGGTATGGCATTTCCTAAGCGGGATTTGGGCTTGGCAAGCAAAACATGTTTTGCTGCAGTTGAATGCTGGTGTAAAGTCAAAATGCCTTTTGTGTGAAGGAAAAGCTTGTCTGGCACAAATTGCAAGCTGCTTCTCAAGGCAGCTTCCCCAGAGAGCACCAGCTTCCAATCTCTTGGCCATTCTTGTTGCACTTTTTAGCCACTCTGGATTCCATTGAGTTTAACAAATTTTTGTAGGCTTAAGATAGAGCTGAAATTATCATGGTATTATAAACTTTTGCACTTATTATGTTGCATTACTAAACTATGCACTTGCACAGAAGAGAAAGTAGCAGTTATTGGTTGTAAAGGAGACAGTAAAATAGCCAAAAGTTGCAATACACATTGCTTTTTTAACCATTGAGCAAAGTCAATTGTCAATTCTCTTAATAGAACTTTGTAAGTAAATTTTTTTGAACAAATCATGGTCACAGTCACATATTCAACAAAAAATTCTATGCAGAAGAAACACAAAAAGTGCAGGTGTGGCAACACTGCTTTTATGGTAGACCTAGAGCCTTTTTAAAGTGGTTAGATTGTCCTTAGACTAGGCCCTATCTCATGTTGCAAGCTATGGTGAAATAATGCTTTTGCTTTATGCTGTTTGTAGCCATATAATACTTTATAATTTAATTTTCTTAGCCTTGCTCATTTTTAGCCTTTCATTTTATTAGACATATTAAAGTCTTGCTTTTATGCATATAGGTAATGGTACAAGTAGACCCTAGCTTCTATAACATACTGATTTTTAGACTAGATAAATAGTAGTAAATTGGTAATAGAATTCAGGCATAGCTACCACCATTAGATCTTTGTCCTAGCACTCAAGTTGAAATGGATAGGTGTTATCCATTTCTTTGATGCTTCTAGCTACCATTGGTTTAAGATTATAACAACTCAAATGAGACATTGTCAGTTCAAGGTCTAGAAGTGTACCATACTCTGGCATTGTCTTAAATCTGGGCAGTTGTAGGCACTATGCCGCACTAGGCAGGAAGTACAAGCTACTGACTTACAAATTCTCTTGTAGATAGTTGTAAATTCTATGAATTTAGAATTCATAGATTCAATATTCTATGAATTTACAACATATTTGCATTTCATATTTGCATAGTCAAATATATAACAATGTTACACATTTTACATTGTATATCAATGCACATTGGGGTTGGATGCAGATATGTAAATAGTAATGGCATAGGAGGGTCTGACCTCTACTATATAAGCTTAGAAGGGATGCCTTCCCTCTGGCCACCCTGATGTTGCATGACCCAACTGAGCCCCTACACTGAGGCCAAGCCCATATCACCATCCTGTAGTGGGCCACACTGATAGAGGACTTGCTGAGCATTGGCCTATCTACCTTTGACCACCACTAACTGTTCCCCAGCCTGTTAAAACTGTGTGCTTGCTAGCATTGGCTAGTGTCATTAATAATATTAATAATAACTTATAGTTAATGCACTAATGTATATATTATATAGCATATTATTGTATTATTATAGTCTAATAATAGCCTATAACAAACTACTTGAGCTCTATTAAAAAAAATCTTGGCTCATTAGGGCTCAAATGTCTTCCTAGTGGCATGACTCCTTTCAGACTGGGGCCCAAGCCTAGCATTCCCTCTGCTTGCCACTCCATAGGGTATAAGAGAGAAAGGAGCATGCTTTTGGTCTGATTTTATATATATTAAAAGCACAAGAGCGTCCCCACAAGTTTTTTTCTTATTTTTGTCACTTGAACATTAGTCAAGTCCTGATCTCCACTGGAGTTTCAAATTTTTTATAACAAAAGCTTCCTTGTCTTCAAATATTTATTTCAGATTTTTGCTGAACCAAACACCAGTGCTGGTCAATGGCTCATATTGTCAAGTCTGTGAAGGTGAGCGCATGGTTTTCAATTTGCTTTGACAAATCCAGATGTTAACATATTTTTCCTGCTACCATTAGTAGTCTGTTGGGCTTTGCTCTGTACGCACAATTTGACAATCATTTTTGCAGGGTCTCCGCGTGCTGGTGACGGGCGGTGGCTCTGGCCTGGGCAGCGCCACGGTGAAACGGATGCTGGAGGGCGGCGCCCGCGTCATCGCTTGCGACCTAGCCGGCGAGGACAGCCTGCCGAAGGGCGCCGTCTTCCAGAAGACCGACGTCACCTGCGAGAAGGAGGTTGGCGCCGCACTAGCCGCCGCCACCAAGCAGTTCGGCGGCCTGGACGTCGCCGTCAACTGCGCTGGCATCGGCGTCGCCCAGCGCACCTACAATTGGAACAAGGACGCCGTGCACCCGTTGAAGGAGTTCGCCAGGGTGCTGGAGGTGAACGCCTGTGGCACTTTTAATGTGTGCCGGCTGGCCGCGCAGCTCATGGCCAAGAATGAGCCGAACGAAGACGGCAGCCGTGGCGTGCTGGTGAACACCGCCTCGGTAGCAGCCTTCGACGGCCAGGTGGGCCAGGTCGCCTACTCAGCCAGCAAGGGCGCCATCGTGGGCCTCACGCTGCCCATGGCCCGCGACCTCAGCCCCATCGGCATCCGGGTGGTCACCATTGCACCGGGTGAGGAAACTGATTGCAGTGGCTTTGGAATTGTAGTTAGTGACTGGGTTCTGGATGCTCATTTGGGATACTCATTCAGGTGATTGGGAAACTCATTCAGGGATTTGGGATACTCATTCAGGTGATGGGAAACTCATTCAGGGATTTAGGATAGTCATTCAGGGATTGGGATACTCATTCAGGGATTGGGATTTGGGAAGCTCATTCAGGTGATTGGGAAAATCATTCAGGGATTTGGGAAACTCATTCAGGGGTTTGGGATACTCATTCAAGGATTGGGATACCTCGCTAGTTGATGACTGGCGCTGCACCCCGTACTCTGCAGGCCTGTTCGACACGCCCCTGCTGGCCAAGCTGCCAGAGAAGGCCCGCAAGCTGCTGGCGGCTAACGTGCCGTTCCCACAGCGGCTGGGCGACCCTGCAGAGTACGCGCACCTGGTAGAAGCCATCGTCACTAACCCCATGCTGAATGGGGAGTGCATCCGGCTGGACGGAGCCCTCCGGATGATGCCTTGAGTTCATGATCAATCTGACAGATTCACCCGGTAAAATCATGCCGCCCCCGCTCTAATTGTCGCTGCCCAAATTTTGAACGGGCAGCTTTTGCTCTCGGTTTTGTTATTACGAATTCGCGTTCCAATCTTTTTGCAACCTACGAAATAAACACAAATTCTATTGCGATTGGCGGATGGACAGTTTTAATTGTCAAAAAATCCAGTTGCTTCCAGCAACAGCAAGGCGAGAACTCGCTAATTCTGCATTTATTGTATTTGCGCCAGCGATGCGGCAGGTTAATTAGCAGGCAATTAATAATCTGGAAAATATAAAAAACGGCATGAATTTGATCATAAATAGCCACTAACAATTGAGCATAAAAGTCACTACTACTCATAGTAGTATGCGCAGCTTACGAGGGCAGAAACTCGTGTAGAAAATCTCAAACATAAAATAGACCATTGTGACCTGCAGCCTGACTGGAGAGAAAAGCGCCGAGACCTCTTGAGAATATCTTGACAACTGAGAACATTATAACAATAATAAGATTAGGATAATCGTTAGTGTGCAGAGGGATAAAAACAGCCGCTCTCGCGTACAGTACCAATTGTACAGGCTGGCGTGCATGCAAATTCTGTACAGGGTTTTAGGCGATTTTATTAAATTGTTAATATAATCTGACAGACACAAGTTCAAAGCATTGGGAATTCAGAGCACAATAAGAAAATGCGTGCACAAAAATCTCACTGCAGAGCGTTGCAGTTCTCAAGGCTTTATCAAATAATGAAGCCAAGGCATAAAAACTAACTGGAAAGAGGCTTTAGCACACCTCAGCATCATCTGAACAGGAACACGTACACCAGCATGAGCACACGTGAGCATCATCTGAACAGGAACACGTACACCAGCATGAGCACACGTGAGCATCATCTGAACAGGAACACGTACACCAGCATGAGCACACGTGAGCATCATCTGAACAGGAACACGTACACCAGCATGCGCACACCTGAGCATCATCTGAACAGGAACACGTACACCAGCATGAGCACACGTGAGCATCATCTGAACAGGAACACGTACACCAGCATGAGCACACGTGAGCATCATCTGAACAGGAACACGTACACCAGCATGAGCACACCTGAGCATCATCTGAACAGGAACACGTACACCAGCATGAGCATCAGCAGACAGCCGGCTCCAACGCAGGCTGTGGCTGCCTCGCGCGGACGCCGAGGCGCCCGGAGGTGCCGTCGCCGTCGCCAGCCAAGAACTCGCCGCAGGAGGTCCTGGGGGCAGGGCCAGGGCAGCTGTTGCTGCCGATGCGAAGGCGACATCAGCGGTGATTCGGCAGATTCGTCTGGGTCAGCACAGACGCCGATGTCAATCAGGGTGGCGTCCTGTCGCAGCTTGGAAGCCCCTGTCTGCTGCGGCGATGGAGACGGCGGCGGCGAAGTCGGGTCGACCCCGAAGTCGCCCGCATTTGCCGCCACGGAAGAGGCAGCTGCGACGGCGGCTGCGGCGGCGGCTGTGGCAGCAGCCCAGCAGCGGCGCCCAATGCGGAGCCACTCGCGCCGATACTCGTCCAGGGTGTCCCGATGCCGCTGCAGCTGCCACTGCCGACCCCAGCTGCCCCTAGCCGTGTTGGCGGTGGCAGCGGCCATGCGCTGGTGGCAGGCCTCCAGCTCTGCCAGCAGCCGCTCCACCTCGGCGTCATGCGAGTCGCCCTCCTGACCGCCCCCGTGGCGCCGGCAGCTGGCCAGCTCCACCAGCTGGCGGTCCAGCGCTGACTCCAGCTGGCGAGCCCGGCGTCTGGCAGCCTCCCAGGCGGCGCTGCCCTCGCCATTGGCAAAGCTGCTGGCAGCGTCGGCTTGGCGCATTGGCTGGCTGGAGGGAGAGGCGGCTGCTGGCGGGAAGGAAAGTTGGCTTGTGTGGGCTCGGCGGCAGGAAGTGAGAATGAAGTCAGCTGCAGCTTTGAAGCTTTGGGTTCAACACCTTGGGTCTTAGGAGAAGAATAGTAAATTATAGTAAGTCTTAATATGATAATAACTGCATATCAAATTCATATTTTTCATTTCTATAGTCCCCTAAATCTCTATTTTAATACTTACATTAAGCATTGGGGGCAATCTAGACAAAATTTGCACATGGCTAAATGTGTTACAGGAAAAAACAGTGTGGACAATGTTTGGTAGACCAGCTTGGCAAGCAATTCACTGGCAGTAAAATTGAACTATGGAAAATCTTGGTAGGCAATTTGTCTGCAGGTAATTCTTATGGACCTAGTCCTAATATATTTATAGTTTGAAACCACCTTTAGATAACTCTAACTTCCATAAAAAACAACAATAGTCATACAAACATTTTCTCTTAGGCATTATTTAAACAATATTACAATCTTTATATAATATCCTATAATCAAGCTAAATATAAAAATGAAGCTATAAGTTCTTGCAGTTTTCTAAAACAGATTATTACATTTCTTTAACAGCAGAAATAAAGTATCCTATCAATAAAGCAATTGATAATGCATAACCATTTAATAATGCTTAAAAAACTCTATCTTAACATTGCTTTATTTAATTAAAATTATCTTGGTATAATAAATGATGTCCTTCCTATCAAAATCAAAGGCTATGCATAATGCAATTAATTAGTGTTAGGCTATCAAGCTTTAAACCTTAAGCTTAAATTAAATAGATACAATAAAGCCAAGAAGACAAGGTGGCAACTGCTTACCAAAAAAATTATTAGGGGAAAGGAGCATTTCTTTCATAATTTTTTAACAATATAATAACATTAATAACCATATTATACTAGAATATACTTATACCAAAATATCAAAAAGGTTTTTTATTAAAAAAATATTCAAGTTTGCTCTTATCTTAGTCTTATGATTTTTATCTTGTCCTTCTAAATCTAATATTTTATTCTTTCACTATATATGGACCTAAACCCTATAGCTATTATAATAATTCAATATTATCTAGTATTATCTAGGTATCTAATAATATGTTTAAAAGTACATATTTTTTCAATTAGGCTAAGATTTAAAAATCTAAATAATTCAATATTTAACTTTTAATTTTAAATACTTTTCAATGAATACTATATATAAATTATTAGTTAATAACTAAGCTTAGGTTTCCTTGAAATCAATATAGGCCTAGCTGCTAGCCAAAAATTTCTTTAGATTTTACTAGATTAGGGTACAAAATAGTATGGGTTAGGGTTAGGGTTAAGATGTTTATATCCTTTGGGAACATAGATAGGCCTAGGCCTAGCCTAGTTTTTGCATATAAACCTTCAAGATTTAGTATATTAGAAATATAGATAGGCCTAGCCTAGTATAATCTACTCATATATTATAGCTTTATTTTATTTTTATAGTACTTTTGCACATTGTCATATTTGTTACACAACAGTATAATTTGTATTACCTAGACCTAGTTGTTATTCTGCCTCTGCCAGTAGGCCTAGCCCTACCCCTACATTAAATGAATTAAATATTGTAGGATAAACAGTATTTTACAGGTAACCCAGATAGCTAAAATCTCAATGCATTAAAATATGGATTTCTTCAACTGTTCTCTGTTCTTCATATAAAATTTCATCATGGTGAAAGCATACTGCCAAAATTTCATGCTATTGTTGCCCTGTTTTTGAATGTCTTGTTGTGGTTGTTAACTGTAAAAAGTGATAGGCCTAATGAGGTATAGGCATATTGTTTATCGCTGTCACTGTGCGTAAGAATATGATACGATACTAATCATCTGAATGCTTAGCCACAAAGCCGCTACCGCTTATCTAGGAATGATGCAGGCCAAACCTGAATTGGATAAATTTCGATGAATTTTGCACGAAGAAATTCTTGTTTAAATTTATTTGAATTGGAAAATAACTAAATAACGATCTCGCTAATTGACGACAACTCGAGACAAGCGGGATGAAAAAGTTGAAATCTGGAAGTTATTTAAACCAAATTTCAGGTAACAAACTGCCACCATTCTGTTCAAGCTGTATTTCAAACCAATTTTATCTACGAGCCAACCCCAATGTGAATTCTTTTGAGAAACGGGCTCTTAAATCAGGCCTGTTTTTTATTTTTTTCGAGGTGCAATTAAAATCAAATGAGTAGAATGACATTATATAACGCGTATAATGCCAAGAACGCACTCCAATATAAAGGGAAGGGGTGGCAGGCTGGCAGCAGCAGGCTACATGAGACAAACTCCTGATGGCCGATGGGACGGCAGCAGCAGATGAGATGAGACACACTTCAAAGGGGCGGCGCAGCAGCAGATGAGACACACTTCAAAGGGGTGGCACAGCAGATGACACGACGAGGACGCACTTTGAAGGGTCGCGGGCGCCGGCGGCAGTAGCAGATGAGACGCACTCCGGGGGGAATTAAATCTTCATCATTAAACTTAAAAGGAGTTAAAATTTTTAAGTAACACGCATGTATTATGATGGTTTCAACATCCAAATTTTAATTTGAGCAACATTTTAAAGCAGTCCAGCCGGGGCAAGCATGATACGAGCAGTGCGCGCGCTTCTCTCATGTTGATTAAATTGAATTGAATAAAGTGTACATTTTAATCCTGATGCAAGGCTTGTGGTTGTGACTCATGCTTCTGGATTGATCATGACCTTTTTGATTGGAATCCCGTTAGAATGGTCAAACTCGCAGTTATCAACCTCGCTTATGTTCTTGCAAAAAAAATATTCTTGAGTGCGTGTAGCTAAATTGTCCAAGCTCTTCCGAGGGCCGCGACCGCGATGAATATGAATGAGACTAATCTGTGTGGCATTGCAGCGAATTGAAATTAAAACCGAAACAGGAAAAAACGTTGACTAAAGAAAATTTGGGATGAGAACATATACAGGCAGTTCAATAATTGCATGTCTGGCTTGTGCCTCTTCACCAGGGGCGGCGGAGCCTAATATTTGAGGGGGGGCACCGGGCACAGGGCAAGGGGGACACGGTACCTTTATAAGCTGCTAATTAAGACCTAAAATCAGAAAAAACACTAAAAATTACCACGTGGACTCATTTTCTGGGGGGGGGGGCACGTGCCCCCGGTGCCGCAAGCTCCCGCCGCCCATGCTCTTCACACAGCTTGAGTGGTCAAACAGGCCTAGGATATAGAGCTCAGCTTAAGGCCACATTGTCTTGCATAAGGGGGCGCCCATTCGGTGGGGGGTGGGGCTGCGGATTTTGGTGCACACCTTTGCTCCATGACAAGTTGAAAGGAGACGGGGAAAATCGATACGGAGAGTTTAAAGAAAGGGAGAAATGGCCACGAAAGCCGGAAAACAAGGAGGCGGGGAGACCAGACAGACAGGAGGCCCCGCCCGGCTGAGCGCAGACCCAGCCAACCCCAATTGGAGAGGCAGAGCCGGGGGTGGGGCGCCGATTTACCGCGGCCGGCCTCATCTCGCTAGGGCCCAGGAGGGGCTTCCCCCCAGCCAGTCATTTGTGATTCAGCGAGGCCCCACCCTCCCAAAGCCCCCCTGCCTTATATACTGCTGCGTGTGGCGCTTTCGGGACCGGTTCTGTCAGGAACAGCTGAAGGAGCATTTCCTATCTACTATTGGTTTAGTCAGCTTAGCGAGTCACCACACAAAGGTAAGGTCTGCTTTATGCTGGTCTGAAATTGTACGCTTTGTCTTTTGTGCTTTTCTCCAATGCACGATCCGATGAGAAGCCTTTTTCGTCCTGACTTTCAGCGCGGATGCTAAAAATGAATTTTCAAATTTATTGTGTCTCATTGAAAGACTTCTTTGAAAATCTCCAGTCTCAAGCAAAATCAAAGTCAGGGCCACTAATAAAAAGGATCACAGCTCTGATCTGATCCTCTGCGATCCTCATCAATCCCAGTCCTCATCAATAGTCCTCATCAGTCACCAATCCTAGTCCAAGTCACTCCCCATCAGTCCCAGTCACTCCCCATTAGCCCCAGTTACTCCCCATCAGTCCCAGTCACTCCCCATTAGCCCCAGTTACTCCCCATCAGTCCCAGTCACTCCCCATCAGTCCCAGTCACTCCCCATCAGTCCCAGTCACTCCCTATCAGTCCCAGTCACTCCCCATCAGTCCCAGTCACTCCCCATCAGTCCCAGTCACTCCCCATCAGTGTCAGTCACTCCCCATCAGTCCCAGTCACTCCCCATCAGCCCACCAGTCACTCCCCATCAGTCCCAGTCACTCCCCATCAGTCCCAGTCACTCCCCATCAGTCCCAGTCACTCCCCATCAGTCCCAGTCACTCCCCATCAGTCCCAGTCACTCCCCATCAGGGTCAGTCACTTCTCATCAGTGTCAGTCACTCCCCATCAGGGTCAGTCACTTCTCATCAGTGTCAGTCACTCCCCATTAGTGTCAGTCACTCCCCATCAGTGTCAGTCACTCCCCATCAGTTTCAGTCACTCCCCATCAGTGTCAGTCACTCCCCATCAGTGTCAGTCACTCCCCATCAGTGTCAGTCACTCCCCATCAGTGTCAGTCACTTCCCATCAGTGTCAGTCACTCCCCATTAGTGTCAGTCACTCCCCATCAGTGTCAGTCACTCCCCATCAGACCCAGTCACTCCCCATCAGTCCGAGTCACTCCCCATCAGTCCAAGTCACTTCCCATCAGTGTCAGTCACTCCCCATCAGTGTCAGTCACTCCCCATCAGTGTCAGTCACTTCCCATCAGTGTCAGTCACTCCCCATCAGTGTCAGTCACTTCCCATCAGGGTCAGTCACTCCCCATCAGACCCAGTCACTCCCCATCAGTCCGAGTCACTCCCCATCAGTCCAAGTCACTCCCCATCAGTGTCAGTCACTCCCCATCAGTGTCAGTCACTCCCCATCAGTGTCAGTCACTCCCCATCAGACCCAGTCACTCCCCATCAGCCCCAGTCACTCCCCCATCAGTCCCAGTCACTCCCCATCAGCCCCAGTCACTCCTCATCAGCCCCAGTCACTCCCTATCTGTCCCAGTCACTCCCCATCAATCCCAGTCACTCCCCATCAATCCCAGTCACTCCCCATCAATCCCAGTCACTCCCCATCAGCCCGAATCACTCCCATCAGCCCGAATCACTCCCCATCAGTCCCAGTCACTCTCCATCAGTCCCAGTCACTCCTCATCAGCCCCAGTCACTCCCTATCAGTCCCAGTCACTCCCCATCAATCCCAGTCACTCCCCATCAGCCCGAATCACTTCCCATCAATCCCATCCCAGTCTCTCCCCATTAATCCCAATCACTTCTATCAATCCCAGGATGTTTAACAGAGGTCAGTGAGGATCTGGGAGGGCAGCAGTGGCCCAGCAACTAAGAGGACCTTAGAGCCTAGAGGGTAGTTTCGAGTTGAAATAAAAGTCGCGTTCTCATAAATGTGAAGAATTGGCGTGCCCTCTGCTGGGTCCGTATCCGAGCCTTCGCGCTCGCAAATTCTGCCTCGACATGAATTTTATGCCCCTCGGATCCAGCAGCTCCCAGGGCTGCTCGGAGCAGATTGGCGCCAAAGAGATGGCGAGAACGGGCCAGCGATTCGTGCCCTGTGGGAAAGTGCACCCGACTCCGACTTCTAGCTCGTACTCTCTGCTTCGGCCAAGTTTCCCGCCCCAACGAGAATCTGCCGCTGAGAATCTTTGACAGGCCAAGCCTCATTCAGCCCTCCTTTTATGCTCAAGGTGTGGCGACGACCCTCGCCAGACCTTTTAGTAGCAGTGCAATTTCTGCAACTAAAGCAGAAGTGAAGCACAGCCGACTAGCAAAACAGTTAATATTAGTGAAACTGCGCCAGACGAAATGCAGCGCCCTGAAGACTTCAACTCGGAGCTTCCTGACGGATTCCAGCTGGAGCTGAAGGCCGTGAGTTCTCGCCATCTGACTGGCACTGAGTCACCCTGAGTGTCAACAGCCCGTCCGTCGCTTGCTCACGGGGCCTCCCAGCCAGCAGAGTGAAACCCAGCAGATAAGCCAGGCTCAGTGTAATCGAATTGAGGCTCCGCGCAGACAGCCTTCTCCTGATGCTTATGGACCCCGACGCAACCCGCAAGGCCTACAAGGCCCCTCAAACCCATGTCATCAACGTTGAGTCACGCTCTCGAGCGGGCCGGACAATGGAGGGGGGTGTTGCGACTTGCGAGGAGTTTATAAAACCTGGTAAAATTCAGGGCATACGCGGCCCACGAAGCCTCTCTATCCAGGTAGTTTGAAACTTCATAATAGCAATCCGGCCCGCTCAAGGTTTGTGTCTCTTTAGTTGTCTTCTCAGTTCTCTCCTCTACCCTTCTCCTCACATCTCTTCTCTCCTCTTTTCTCTCATCTTCTCTCTTTTCTTCTCTCTTCTTACCTTCTTTCTTAATTATCTCTCTCCTCCCCTCTTCTCTCCTCTCCTTTCTTCTCTCCTTTCCTCTCTTCTCACTTGAGTTCTCGCCAAGATTTGCCTTCAGAAATAAATTTGACGAGGATTTATGAGTCCAGGTTCTGGCTCTGGGACTCCTTGGCTGCATTCGGCATGGAAATCTCAATGATTCATCATCGAGCGCCCGCCGCTTTGGTAAGGGCCGGGCCTGTCCGGCAACCGGGCCTCGACACGGGGCCGCCCACGTTGCAACTCCTTGGCCGCCTTTTCGGGTTTCCGATTCAGTTCGCAACTCGTCTCGGATTGCCGGTTCCGACATGCCGCTGCATCCACCGATCCTTGCACAGCTGCACTGTATCAAATTATGCTGCAGAAAGAGCTGCTCCCAATTTTGTTGCAGAAATACTTGTTAAGGCGTTGAGAAACAGTCAAATTCTGGTAGCTTTTAGTGACTGACTTCTGTGACCTGAATCTCAGTTCCTCAGAGCTGTGCTTGTGACCTGAATCTCAGTTCCTCAGAGCTGTGCTTGTGAGCTGAATCTCAGTTCCTCAGAGCTGTGCTTGTGAGCTGAATCTCAGTTCCTCAGAGCTGTGCTTGTGAGCTGAATCTCAGTTCCTCAGAGCTGTGCTTGTGAGCTGAATTTCAGTTCCTCAGAGCTGTGCTTGTGAGCTGAATCTCAGTTCCTCAGAGCTGTGCTTGTGAGCTGAATCTCAGTTCCTCAGAGCTGTGCTTGTGAGCTGAATCTCAGTTCCTCAGAGCTGTGCTTGTGAGCTGAATCTCAGTTCCTCAGAGCTGTGCTTGTGAGCTGAATTTCAGTTCCTTAGAGCTGTGCTTGTGAGCTGAATCTCAGTTCCTCAGAGCTGTGCTTGTGAGCTGAATCTCAGTTCCTCAGAGCTGTGCTTGTGAGCTGAATCTCAGTTCCTTAGAGCTGTGCTTGTGAGCTGAATCTCAGTTCCTCAGAGCTGTGCTTGTGAGCTGAATCTCAGTTCCTCAGAGCTGTGCTTGTGAGCTGAATCTCAGTTCCTCAGAGCTGTGCTTGTGAGCTGAATCTCAGTTCCTCAGAGCTGTGCTTGTGAGCTGAATTTCAGTTCTTCAGAGCTGTGCTTGTGAGCTGAATCTCAGTTCCTCAGAGCTGTGCTTGTGAGCTGAATCTCAGTTCCTCAGAGCTGTGCTTGTGAGCTGAATTTCAGTTCCTTAGAGCTGTGCTTGTGAGCTGAATCTCAGTTCCTCAGAGCTGTGCTTGTGACCTGAATCTCAGTTCCTCAGAGCTGTGCTTGGGTGCTTGTGACCTGAATCTCCGTCCTGCTCATCAAAGTGCTCAAAACCCCACTGCCCACCCTGCAGTTCGTGGACAAAATGGACCAGAACGGCGGCGTCATTCCCGGCCGGGTTGCCAATGGCAACGGAGTGGCCGGCAGCACCAACGGCCACGGCCCGTCAAAACCGCAGCAGCCGCAGGCGGGAGACCCGGACGAGTCGCTGAAGTGGCGGGTGGGGCTGCGCAACGCCAGCGGCAAGTTCCTGACTGCCGAGCCCTTCGGCTTCAAGCTCAACGCCTCCGGAGCGTCGCTGAAGATGCGCCAGACCTGGGTGCTGGTGCCCGACCCCGAGCACCCGTCAACCGTCTGTCTGAAGTCTCACCTCAACAGGTGAGTTTTGATTGCTCCTCAAGTTTTGTGAATCCAGTTTGAAGTTGCTTTCACTGCTTCTGAATTCTGCCAGACTTGCCTGACCATTCAGCAGCCTTCAAGCCCTGAAGTGACAAATCCCTCCACAGACCCTTCATAAGCCTTTCATGGACCCTTTAGCATCCCTTCACAAACCCTTAATAGACCATTCACCATCCCTTCACAAACCCTTCATAGAGCATTCACCATTCCCTTCATAGAGCATTCACCATTCCCTTCATCGAGCATTCACCATTCCCTTCATAGAGAATTCACCATTCCCTTCATAGAGCGTTCACCATTCCCTTCATAGACCCTTCATGATCATCATCCCTTCACAAACTCCGACCCCCGCCACCCCGCCAGGTTCCTGTCCACCGACAAGGACGGCCTGGTGTCCTGCTCCAGCGAGGAGGCCGGCCCGGAGACCCGCTTCATCATTGAGTACGCCGGCGATGGGGTTCAGTGGGCGCTGAAGAGCGCGCAGCACGGCCTGTACTTCTCCGGCGAGGAGGACCGCGTCAAGTGCTTCTCCAAGGCGCCCGTCTGGTGGACCTGCCAGCTCGCGCTGCACCCTCAGGTGGGCAACCGGCAGGTTAAAAAACTTTTTCTGCTCTCTTCTGCTCACCCTCTCTCCTGCTCACCCTCTCTCCTGCTCACCCTCTCTTCTGCTCACCCTCTCTTCTGCTCACCCTCTCTCCTGCTCACCCTCTCTCCTTCTCACCCTCTCTCCTGCTCACCCTCTCTCCTGCTCACCCTCTCTTCTGCTCACCCTCTCTCCTTCTCACCCTCTCTCCTGCTCACCCTCTCTCCTGCTCACCCTCTCTCCTGCTCACCCTCTCTCCTGCTCACCCTCTCTCCTCCGCAGCTTCTCTTTTCACTCTCTCTCCTCACCCTCTCTCCTCACCCTCTCTCCTCACCCTCCTCACTCTCTCTCCTCACCCTCTCTCCTCACCCTCTCTCCTCACCCTCTCTCCTCACTCTCTCTCTCCTTCTCACCCTCTCATCTTCCAACATTCTCTCCGCCCGTCAGGTGCACGTGAAGAACCTGAACCGCGGCCGCTACCTCCGGCTCGGCAGTGGCGAGATCTCCGCCGACCGGGTGAACCCGTGGGGCGCCGAGAGCCTCATCACTCTGATGAAGCGCGACGGCCGCGTGGCCATCCGGGCCTCGGACGGGCGCTACCTGGCCCGCGGCGGCGAGCTGCTGGACCGTCTGGACGAGGCTGAGTCGCTGTTCTCCATCCAGGTGCACTGCGGCCCCTGCCCCGGACTGGCCTTCAAGGTGAGTCATATTGAAGAAATGCAAAACTCATTGAAAATGCCGATTGTACTTCTGTACTTTTGTACTTCTTCCCATGACCTTCCGTCATCCTTGCGCCGCGCCCGCAGGACAGCGCAGGCCGCTTCCTCACCAACATCGGCGCCACGGGCACCAGCAAGACGAAGAACCAGACGGTGTCCAAGGACGAGCTGTTCGTGCTGGAGGACAGCTACCCGCAGATCGCCGTCAAGGCCTTCAATGGGCGGTACGCCAGCATCAAGCAGGGTGAGTGAGGCAGCTGGGATAGTGCCTCATCTTGATTGAGCTGCGCTTATAGTCTGCGCCTAGTCTGTGTGCCTTTACCTGATACTCGTAAATCTGTAGAATTGCGGCCTAAAATCCCAAATCGTGATTAGCAACTACTGCAATTAATCACAGGCCACACCAAGCTGGCAAAATGTTTAGTCTTCCATAACCAGGAACCAGTTCACAGACAGGGGCGTCCCTTCTGATTTGCACAGTGAAGCTCAGCGTTTACCAATTTCTGGGGCTGACTTGGGCGCGCCTCGGTTCCTTACCCAGGCAGTTTATTTACTTTACTGCCGGCCGTGTTGATTGCTGCTTCCGCGTCTTCTGCTTCTGGGATTTGGGAAGTTGGAAAGGGGGGTGGCGGGTTGGGGCGGTTCGTCAGATTTCCTCGCCCTTTCCCGCTGAGCTGTAGGTGCGGCATGAGTCATAGCCCGCAGTCTGCTGCACTGAGCGGCTGAAGCATCTGAAGCACCTGAGGTTGGCAGCAGGACACTGAAGCACCTGAGGTTGGCAGCAGGACACTGAAGCACCTGAGGTTGGCAGCAGGACACTGAAGCACCTGAGGTTGGCAGCAGGACACTGAAGCACCTGAGGTTGGCAGCAGGACACTGAAGCACCTGAGGTTGGCAGCAGGACACTGAAGCACCTGAGGTTGGCAGCAGGACACTGAAGCACCTGAGGTTGGCAGCAGGACACTGAAGCACCTGAGGTTGGCAGCAGGACACTGAAGCACCTGAGGTTGGCAGCAGGACACTGAAGCACCTGAGGTTGGCAGCAGGACACTGAAGCACCTGAGGTTGGCAGCAGGACACTGAAGCACCTGAGGTTGGCAGCAGGACACTGAAGCACCTGAGGTTGGCAGCAGGACACTGAAGCACCTGAGGTTGGCAGCAGGACACTGAAGCACCCGAGGTTGGCAGCAGGACGCTAAAGTGCAGCAGGGTGACACGCTGGCATCCTTCATTCAAAAAGCCGTGAATTCTGTGTGCTGCAAAGCGCTGCAATCCCTCAGACGAAATGCCAAAGCTGCCCAGACAGACGCTCCATCCCGCTATGACTTACCGTTCGTCAAAAATTCTGGAATATTCCAAGCAGCAGCCATGACGCGAATTTCTTTGCCGCCGTCCCAGGAGGATGCCCGGCTTATCAGTGTCTGCCTGGCGGCGGACTGGGAATGCACAGAATATCAGCTGGCTTATGAAGGCTGTTGGATTTTGTATGCCATATTTCATAGCGTGGTTGGCAAACCCTCTTCCAGCACTTGCTATCCACCTGCGGAGACACCTGGCTTCAGGCTGATTAGTTAAGTTTATTATCAGCAGTTTATCACGAACCCGCAGGCCAGGACCTGAACGCCAACCAGAGCGACATCGACGTTACCGAGACCTACCAGCTGGAGTTCCACGCTGCCAGCGGCAAGTGGCGATTCCGCACCAAGGACGACAAGTTCTGGAAGCTGTCCACCGTGGGCAACGGCATCAGCGCGACTGGGGACTCTCGGTGAGAGGCTGACAAGTTCTGGGGCTTTGGGTTACTGGATCTTCAGTTGGGATTTGTGAGGAACACTGGGAGGATCTGAACTCTAGAGTAGGGATCTAGAGCAGCGATCTGGATTAGGGATCTGAACTCTAGAGTAGGGATCTAGAGCAGCGATCTGGATTAGGGATCTAGAGTAGGGATCTAGAGCAGGGATCTAGAGCAGGGATCTAGAGCAGGGATCTAGAGTAGGGCTCTAGAGCAGGGATCTAGAGTAGGGATCTAGAGCAGGGATCTGGAGTAGGGATCTAGAGTAGGGATCTAGAGCAGGGATTTAGAGTAGGGATCTCGAGCAGGGATCTAGAGTAGGGATCTAGCGCAGGGATTTAGAGCAGGGATCTAGAGTAGGGATCTAGTGCAGGGATCTAGAGGAGGGATCTATAGTAGGGATCTAGAGAAGGGATCTGGAGTAGGGATCTAGAGTAGGGATCTACAGTAGGGATCTAGAGAAGGGATCTGGAGTAGGGATCTAGAGTAGGGATCTAGAGTAGGGATCTAGAGTAGGGATCTAGAGTAGGGATCTAGAGAAGGGATCTAGAGCAGGGATCTAGAGCAGGGATCTAGAGTAGGGATCTAGAGTAGGGATCTAGAGTAGGGATCGGGATTACAAAAGGGTGATTGAGATGGAACTGCTATTCCCGCCGCCGCAGGGACCAGTCCACCCTGTTCGCCATGGAGTACCAGCCCAAGGGCCGGGTGGCCCTGAAGTGCTCGAACGGCAGTTACCTGTCCGCCAAGAAGCTGGGCGCAGTGAACGCCACTGGCAGCGAGGTGAAGTCGGAGGAGCAGTTTCAGCTGGTGCTGCTCAACCGGCCCATTGTGGTGTTCCGCTGCGACTTCGGCTTCGTGGGCATCAAGAATGGCCGGCTGGAGTGCAACCTGGTGAGCTACGATGCCTTCAACCTGGAGGTGTCCGACAGCGGCTTCTACCACATCAGGGGTGAGTCCTGAGTATGAGTCCTGCTGGCTGGGGTGAGTCCTGTGGGCTGGGGTGAGTCCTGCGGATTGGGGTGAGTCCTGCGGGCTGGGGTGAGTCTTACCTTGGTGACTTAATTATGCGAATATTTTAAATATCGGGAATTTCGGTTTTTCAAGTGTTTGTGAATTGAGACCTTATTAATTATAACAATTGGGGATTATGAGAATTTGGGATTGTGAGAGTTGGTGATGGTGAGAGTTGGGGATTGTGAGAGTTGGGGATTATGAGAATTTGGGATTGTGAGAGTTGGTGATGGTGAGAGTTGGGGATTGTGAGAGTTGGGGATTGTGAGAGTTGGGGATTGTGAGAGTTGGTGATGGTGAGAATTTGGGATTGTGAGAGTTGGTGATGGTGAGAGTTGGGGATTGTGAGAGTTGGTGATGGTGAGAGTTGGGGATTGTGAGAGTTGGGGATTGTGAGAGTTGGGGATTTGGAGAGTTGGGGATTGTGAGAGTTGGGGATTGTGAGAGTTGGGGATTGTGAGAGTTGGGGATTGTGAGAGTTGGGGATTGTGAGAGTTAGAGATAGTGAGAGTTGGGGATTGTGAGAGTTGGGGATTGTGAGAGTTGGGGATTTGGAGAGTTGGGGATTGTGAGAGTTGGGGATTGTGAGAGTTGGGGATTGTGAGAGTTGGGGATTGTGAGAGTTGTGGATTGTGAGAGTTGGGGATTGTGAGAGTTGGGGATTGTGAGAGTTGGGGATTGTGAGAGTTAGAGATAGTGAGAATTGGGGACTACAAGAAGTAGGGGATTATTAAAATGGGGGATTATAAAATTTAGACCTTAATCCTCTGGTCTCTCCATCCCGCACCCGCCAGGCTCCGAGGGCTTCTGGTGCGTGCAGGCGGACGGGAGCATCTCGTTTAAGGGCGAGCGGCCCGAGGAGTTCCTGCTGGAGTTCCGCAGCCGCTCCTGCGTTGCCATCCAGGCCAGTAACGGTTGCTACGTGCGCGGCGAGCAGAACGGCACCATGCGGGCGGACGCCGACGAAATCCGGGCCGCCTGCCTGTGGGAGTACTGACGCACTCTCGAGTTCGCGCGCACTTGCCCGCAGTGACTCGGCAATTTCGTTTCTTAGAAAATCTGAACAATCTGGCGAGCGCGACGGAGATAAAAGAATTTTTCAGCACCGAACCCGTTTTGACCCCCTCACCGAGTTCGTTAAGCTTTCTTAGAAATGTGAATGAGAGATTTATGCAAGTTTTCACATGTTAGGCACATATGCACTGAGCTTGTGTTGAAAAATGAAATTCAAATCCGTGCAGCGCAATTTTGGGGCAAATCCGGCCTTCAAATATTTTCCTAGAAATGAAGTATCGCCTATGTCTCTGAAGTCGCTCTTAAATGCGTTTTGTCGCTGTTGACCACATTCTAAAAAACTCCGTAACCCGTCTACATACTACTTATTAGTAATACTTGTCTGCTTTTCTACTTTTTTATATTGCAACCCCGATTCAAATCCGAGTAGGTCCGCATGCGGCTTTTTATTCGGCAACTTTAAGCTTCAAACTCGAAAACCATGAATTTCTTCATGCTGTTAATGCTTTAATGCTGTTAAACTACTTCCAGTAGCAGCGAGGCGCGAGTTCGTCAGTAGCTCTTTGCAACAATAAAGCTGACTCAGTTGCTAATCCCAAGCATTCAGCTGCTGCATTTGCTTCTTTCTTTTCTGCCGGGCTGGCGTGCACTTTTGTAGTTGGGAAAGATTTTCGCAAGAATTGCCAAAGTGAGTCGCACAATAGCAGCCTCAGTGACTGCTTTTGCAGTTTCGCCTGTGGGCTCAGCCAGAACAATGCCTGCTGCAGCCGCTCCCCCATCTGCGCTGTCTCAAGATGAAGCCTAAGAGCAGCTGGGGGGCACAGCTCGGCTCGCGTGCACTACAGGAGCTGATGCAGCACCGGAGAGGCTGGGGCAGCGGGAGGAAATTGCTGCTATACCGGTAGTGTCCCATGTTGACCTGCTTTCTCACTCGCTCCGGAAACCGGAGATCAACTGTGTGAGCAGTCGAGATGAAGCTGGAAATTCGCCTCGCAGCATCTTGTTCTGCCCCTTACCTAGCCACCCACTGCGCAGAAATGCAGCTCTCCTTTATAACCTCTTGATCTGGGGACAAGCTGGCTGGGACAAAGTCGTTACTTAGTTACTCAGTGGCTCAGTGACTCAAGCGGCTCGGAGACTCAGTGACTTAAGCGGCTCGGAGACTCAGTGACTCAAGCGGCTCGGAGACTCAGTGACTTAAGCGGCTCGGAGACTCAGTGACTCAAGCGGCTCGGTGACTCAGTGACTCAAGCGGCTCGGTGACTCAGTGACTGAAGCGGCTCGGTGACTCAGTGACTCAAGCGGCTCGGAGACTCGGTGACTCAAGCGGCTCGGAGACTCAGTGACTCAAGCGGCTCGGAGACTCAGTGACTCAAGCGGCTCGGTGACTCAGTGACTCAAGCGGCTCGGAGACTCGGTGACTCAAGCGGCTCGGAGACTCAGTGACTCAAGCGGCTCGAAGACTCAGTGACTCAAGCGGCTCGGTGACTCAAGCGGCTCGGAGACTCAGTGACTCAAGCGGCTCAGTGACTCATTAGCTCGGGGCTTCAATCGCGGGAGCTGCAGCTTATCAGGGACGCTGCAACGCCGCAGATCCGCAGATTCTGCAATGACGAGGCGGCCCGCCGACACCCCGGACGCGCTGGAGCGCCTACGCGTGACGGGAGCGCCACCTCCGGGTGAGTGACAGCCCGAGAGAGCTGCTACAAAAATTGCACGGTTAATCGCTTTTACAACTGCTGCAGCATCGGCAACAGTAGGTCCCGTCTCTCCCTCATTCTCCCGTGAAAGCATTGTTGCCAAGTGGTTGCCACCCACTACAGAGCTGGCTTGCTTGCTTTTCCAGCACCCTGTTGCGACTAACTTTCCGCCTCCCTCTCCCTACTTGAAGTCTCGCGCAGAGGGCTGGCTTCTCCCAGTTAATCTGGGGAGGGGGCATTCATTGATCGCGTGAGAGCGGCGGCAGGAGGAGGTACTTCACCCCCCCCCCCGTGAACACGGAAAGCAATTAACTTTGAGCATTGGCAAACTGAAGCCCCCAGTGCTGACATTGGGCCGCAGTCATGGCTATTATCATAATCCGCCATTGTTTTTCTGCCTACCGGTGGGCCGCAGCGCCACTTTCTCCCGGCATCCGGTCGGAGGTGGCGGTTTGCAAAGCCGCTTCCTCACCGCAATGCAGCCTCTGCCCCGCATCCCCAGCGGGGAGACTGGGGTTGGGGAGGGGAGGGAAGAAAGGAAAGGATTCTGAGTTGCTGGGAGGAAGCGGGCTGAGTGGCGGAGGCGCAGGGCTGGTAGAAATGCCATCGAGCCGCGGTGTTGGCGCCTCCCGGGATCGCGCAGAGATGACGCGGAGGAGCAACTTGGTGCCGCTCTCAGGCTCGCAGTACCAGCAGCTGCTGCAGCGGCAGTCGACGGAGCAGCCGCAGCCGCCCCGTCTCGGCAAGGACGTCTTCGTGGTGTTCTGGGGCCGGCAGTTCGAGTTCCGGGTTACCGGGGAGCAGCCGGCGCCTTCGGGATCAGCTGGGCGCGGCGCGGGTTCGAATCCTCCAGAGAGACGCGAGACGCAGCGGCTGCCGCACCTGGCCTTCGCTCCGCCGCCGCTGGCACCGGCGGCCGCATCGGTGGATCCTGCGGCCGCTCTGCTGCGAAGGCGACGATGGGGGCGGCGACCGCGGCGCAGCACCGGCGGCTGGGGACCGCTCGAGGCCGACGAACAGCGCGCAGGCGACAGCGACGGCGGCGGAGCGGCCATCTTTGCGGCCACGGCAGCCAGGGATGGGCAGCAGCCGCAGCTGCCTCGGCTGCCGATGGTGCGGGCCCGCTCGCTGCCTACCGGATCCGCGGCAGCTTCGTTCGCGTCCGACAGGGCCGTCACGGCTGCGTTTTCCACCTTGCGGAAGCTGCCGACACTCGCGACAGCGCAGGAGTCGCCGCAGCTGTCGCTGTGGAATGCCGTTCGGCCCGTCAGGGAGCCGCAGGCGCCCGGCCTCCTCCAGCTTCCGCCGGGGCCGCAGCGAGCGGCAGCCTCTCAGCCACGCAGCCTTCCGGACTCACCGAAACCGGAAGCAAAGCAGCTGCAGCCAGGCAGTCTGCCGGAAGTTAAGCAGCCGGTGCAGGCGGAAAAGGTCGAGGCCGAAGGTCCTTCTGAGGAGGAGAAGCGACCAGAAAAGTCGCCAAGTCCCCCGCCACCGCCGCCGCCTCCGTCCCCGCCGCGAACGCCGCATCGCCGGCGCAGTGTTGACAGCGGGCTGGGCGGCACCGCCTCCGCCAGGCTGCTGCGGCGGCTGCTGCGGGGCTGCGACCTGCGCCGGCTGCCGCAGCTGCCAAGCAGAGTTGTGCGAATTTTCACCAGCTCAACTTTCACGGGTGAGTTGAGGCTGCGGGAGCCACGGGAACTCACATAAGAGCCGGGCACTCAGTCAGAGTTGGGCACTCAGTCAGAGTTGGGCACTCAGTCAGAGTTGGGCACTCAGTCAGAGTCTGGCACTCAGTCAGAGTCGGGCACTCAGTCAGAGTTGGGCACTCAGTCAGAGTTGGGCACTCAGTCAGAGTTGGGCACTCAGTCAGAGTCTGGCACTCAGTCAGAGTTGGGCACTCAGTCAGAGTCTGGCACTCAGTCAGAGTTGGGCACTCAGTCAGAGTTGGGCACTCAGTCAGAGTTGGGCACTCAGTCAGAGTCTGGCACTCAGTCAGAGTTGGGCACTCAGTCAGAGTCTGGCACTCAGTCAGAGTTGGGCACTCAGTCAGAGTCTGGCACTCAGTCAGAGTCTGGCACTCAGTCAGAGTCTGGCACTCAGTCAGAGTTGGGCACTCAGTCAGAGTTGGGCACTCAGTCAGAGTTGGGCACTCAGTCAGGGTTGGGCACTCAGTCAGAGTTGGGCACTCAGTCAGAGTTGGGCACTCAGTCAGAGTTGGGCACTCAGTCAGAGTCTGGCACTCAGTCAGAGTCTGGCACTCAGTCAGAGTCTGGCACTCAGTCAGAGTTGGGCACTCAGTCAGAGTTGGGCACTCAGTCAGAGTTGGGCACTCAGTCAGAGTTGGGCACTCAGTCAGAGTTGGGCACTCAGTCAGAGTCGGGCACTCAGTCAGAGTTGGGCACTCAGTCAGAGTTGGGCACTCAGTCAGAGTTGGGCACTCAGTCAGAGTTGGGTACTCAAAATCCTCGCCGCCTCCCCAGACACTGCGGCGGAGCGCAACGCCCTGATGGAGCACACCTACCCGCGGCTGAAGGAGTTCTGCCGCGAGAAGCACGGCCTGGAGTTCCAGGTGGTCGACATGCGCTGGGGCGTCCGGGACGAGGCCACGGATGATCACATGACCGCGGAGCTCTGCCTGCGGGAGCTGCGGGCCTGCCAGCAGGTGAGCGTCGGTCCGAACTTCGTGGTGCTGCTGGGCCAGAAGTACGGCTACCGGCCGTTGCCAGCGCTGGTCGACGCCCGCGAGTTCGAGGCGATCCTTGAGTTCCATCGAGCCCGCGACTCGCCCGAGGCGGTGGCGAGCCTCTCCCGCTGGTACCTGCGCGATGAGAACTCCGTGCCACCTGTCTACGTGTTGCAGCCCGTGTCCTCCGTGCTGGTGCACTTCGCCAGCAAGGTGGGTTGCACTTTTGGCTTGGGCTGGCGATTTTAGAGTATAATTATACTGCTGTGTGTCTGTGATCGTACAGGACTGTTTGTTTGCGATCGTACAGGACTGCTTGTTTGCGATCGTACAGGACTGTTTGTTTGCGATCGTACAGCACTGTTTGTTTGCGATCGTAGAGGACTGTATGTTTGCGATCATACAGGACTGTTTGTTTGCGATCGTACAGGACTGCTTGTTTGCGATCGTAGAGGACTGTATGTTTGCGATCGTACAGGACTGTTTGTTTGCGATTGTACAGAACTGTTTGTTTGCGATCATACAGGACTGTTTGTTTGCGATCATACAGGACTGTTTGTTTGCGATTGTACAGGACTGTTTGTTTGCGATCATACAGGACTGTTTGTTTGCGATCATACAGGACTGTTTGTCCTTTGCAATCGTGCAGGACTGTTTGTCCTTTGCAATCGTACAGGACTGTTTGTTTGTCCTCCGCGATCGTTGGGCGAATTCATCGATGAAGAGTCAACAACTTCGAGCCGCCAGTAAACCAAAAGTGCTCTTTGACTGCCAAATCAACCTGCACTTTAATACAGGGCTTTCAGCGGCTGATGGAGGCGCACCAGAACGAGTGGTGGGCCACCATGGCGTACCTGCAGCGCCTGCTGAGGTCGGCAGCGGACGCTCTGTGCCGCGACGGCGTCTTCAGCCAGGAGCAGCGGCACAACTTCTTCATGTCGGGTGAGCTGAACCAGAGCACCTGGGTTTGACTTGGCGCTTCTCCACACAGTGTTATTGCATGGAAACCAGGGCCTAAGTCACCAGGTCCGTGAACTGAGAAAGAGTACTTTCCTCTTCACTAGTTGACTTTAACTTTTTTTGACAAAGTTAATAACAGCTTCCCGAGGCTGCCTACATTAATTACTGTACACAAAAATCAGGTATCCAAGCCATCAACTGTTGCTTGACTGCAGGGGGCTGTGAATCTCTGATGCAACTTCAGCGAGAGCTGATCAATGACCACTCTATACATAACAGGGCGCTACACTCGAAGTTCGTGTAATACTTTGGAAGCCAATTTCCTGGAAAAATACACTGCTGAGTTAGGAAAGCATCATTTCACAAGATCAATGATTGCATTTGATCTGGAATTAGGATAGCAACTAATACCGGTATGCATTGGAACAGCTGTGTGCACTCATAAAATACAACAGCAGAGTAACACGCTTTGCATGCTACATTAAAAGATGGTAATGCTCACTGCCCCAGATCAAATGCAATCATTGATTGTATGATGGAAAAATGATTTTTCCTATTTCCGCAGTGTAATTTTTTCCAGGAAATTGGCCTCGAAAAGATTACACGATGTTTGAGTGCAGCGTCCTGATATGTACTACAGTGGTCCTTGAAGCTGATTCCTGAGCATCCTGATATGTACTACAGTGGTCCTTGAAGCTGATTCCTGAGCATCCTGATATGTACTACAGTGGTCCTTGAAGCTGATTCCTGAGCATCCTGATATGTACTACAGTGGTCCTTGAAGCTGATTCCTGAGCATCCTGATATGTACTACAGTGGTCCTTGAAGCTGATTCCTGAGCATCCTGATATGTACTACAGTGGTCCTTGAAGCTGATTCCTGAGCATCCTGATATGTACTACAGTGGTCCTTGAAGCTGATTCCTGAGCATCCTGATATGTACTACAGTGGTCCTTGAAGCTGATTCCTGAGCATCCTGATATGTACTACAGTGGTCCTTGAAGCTGATTCCTGAGCATCCTGATATGTACTACAGTGGTCCTTGAAGCTGATTCCTGAGCATCCTGATATGTACTACAGTGGTCCTTGAAGCTGATTCCTGAGCATCCTGATATGTACTACAGTGGTCCTTGAAGCTGATTCCTGAGCGTCCTGATATGTACTACAGTGGTCCTTGAAGCTGATTCCTGAGCATCCTGATATGTACTGCAGTGGTCCTTGAAGCTGATTCCTGAGCATCCTGATATGTACTACAGTGGTCCTTGAAGCTGATTCCTGAGCATCCTGATATGTACTACAGTGGTCCTTGAAGCTGATTCCTGAGCATCCTGATATGTACTACAGTGGTCCTTGAAGCTGATTCCTGAGCATCCTGATATGTACTACAGTGGTCCTTGAAGCTGATTCCTGAGCATCCTGATATGTACTACAGTGGTCCTTGAAGCTGATTCCTGAGCATCCTGATATGTACTACAGTGGTCCTTGAAGCTGATTCCTGAGCATCCTGATATGTACTACAGTGGTCCTTGAAGCTGATTCCTGAGCATCCTGATATGTACTACAGTGGTCCTTGAAGCTGATTCCTGAGCATCCTGATATGTACTACAGTGGTCCTTGAAGCTGATTCCTGAGCATCCTGATATGTACTACAGTGGTCCTTGAAGCTGATTCCTGAGCATCCTGATATGTACTACAGTGGTCCTTGAAGCTGATTCCTGAGCATCCTGATATGTACTACAGTGGTCCTTGAAGCTGATTCCTGAGCAGGCGCTCAAGCAAAGTGTAGCTACACCGTCTAAGAACCCTATGACTTGGCTCAAAGCCAGAATCCAGTAGCCAGAATCACCACCAACTCAAAGATCTGTGAGCAAAGTACCGTGTTTGAGTCAACTGTCGAATTCGAACTTGCCCCAACCGCTTTGAACTGCTCAGTGACGGAGCGCGAGAACCTGCATGGCATCCTCACGGCCAAGAACTGCCACCTGCACTGCCTGGCCTTCATCCGCCACCTGGAGGGCATCAACCTCGCCAACGCGGCCGCCGCACGAAGCTTCATCGACATGGCGGCCGGCGGGGACGGCGTTGATGAGGAGGCGCAGCTGCTGATGCAGCACCTGCGGGACCGCAGCATCCCCGCCTGCCTGCCAGCGGCGGCCATCGCCGAATTCCGGCAGCCCTGGATTGACCCGGCCGGGATCTGCGAGGCCACCCACTCAGGTTTGGCTGGCAGCTGGGACTCGAGGTTTTGCTGATTTCTAAGCGAGTTTGGGTGACCACCTTTCCTGTCAGGAACGAAACAGAAGCCGATTTTCGAACTTTCACATCCCTGAACTTTCACACCTCCGAAATTTCACATCCCTGAACTTTCACATCCCTGAACTTTCACATCCCTGAACTTTCACATCCCTGAACTTTCACATCCCTGAACTTTCACATCCCTGAACTTTCACATCCCTGAACTTTCACACCTCCGAAATTTGACATCCCTGAACTTTCACGCCTCCGAAATTTCACATCCCTGAACTTTCACACTTTCGAACTTTCACATCCCTGAACTTTCAGGCCTCCGAAATTTCACATCCCGAACGCTCATGTCACCAAAATCGCACCTTTCGTTGAATCTTTAATTGCGTGTTTTCACGGGTGAGGTCCTGGCTCAGCGGTTAAGACCAGCTGACGAAGTGCCACATTTTATTCTATGGAAGCTGAGCAGCCCCCTTAATGGGTCTCCGCATCAACCTCTGCTCCCGCAGAGTACATCGGAGAATTTTGCGAGTCCTTCTACCAGCGGACAGCTCAGCTCATCGATTTGGGAGCAGAGCGGAACAAATTGCCCAGCAACGATCCCACTCTGGCTGAGGTGCTGCACCACATGCACCTGTGCAACCGGCTCTGTCAGGTGAGACTGACACCGCACTTGTCCAGCAGAACCCTGAGCAGGCCTCTTAAGCCGAAATAATTCTGTGTACTCGTGCACAATTTTCAGAATTTCCATGGTCGCGAGGCCGAGCTGCGGGCCCTGGCCGCCTACTGCTCGGACGGTGGCAACCGCCGGCCGTTCCGCATCGAGGGCGACCCGGGCTGCGGCAAGACGGCCCTCATGGCGAGGGCCTGCGCTATGGTGAGCCAACTGGCTCTGCTTGGAGAGACTCAAACAGGACTCAAAGCATTTGCTCTCCGATTCAACTGTAGGCCCCGACTGGCTGGCAGGGAGCGGCGGCAACGGCGAGCTCAGCGTCGTCCTGCGTTTCCTTGGCACCTCGCCGGCCAGCAGCTCCCTGCCCGGCCTGCTGGCCGGCCTCAACCGCCACCTCGGCCACCTGCTGGACGTACCGGAGGCAGCGGCAGCCTCAAACTCGGAGGAGCCGCTCCGGCTGGCGCAGCGATTCCGCCAGCTGTTGGACTCGGTCGGCCGCAGGCAGGGCCGGCCGCGGCTCCTCCTGCTGCTGCTGGACGGCCTCGAAGAGCTGTCGGAGGCGGAGGCAGCGCTCGCTTGGATGCCCGACCATCTGCCACCGGGCGTGAAGATCGTCGCCTCCGCCCTGGCCGGCGCGCCCGCCTGCCGCCACCCGCTGCCGGCCGCCAACCGCCTCTCGTTGGGGCCGCTGGGTGCCGACGCCGCGGCCCGCGCTCTGGACGGCTGGCTGGCTGCCGAGGGCCGCCGGCTGTCGGGGCCGGGGCAGCGGGCCGCCTTTCTGCAGGCCCTGCAGGCCAGCTCCGAGCCGCTGTTCGTCCGGCTGCTGCTCGGCGAAGCCCGGCGATTTCGCAGCTACGAGGCGGTGGCGGAGCTGCCGCTGGCCACCGAGGCCGCCATCGACCGGCTGCTGCAGTCGGTGGAGGCGCGGCACGGCCGGCTGCTGGTGTCCCGGGCCCTGTCGCTCATCACGGCCAGCCGGAGCGGCCTGTCCGAGGCCGAGCTGGAGGACCTGCTGTCGCTTGACGACGAGGTGCTGAACGACGTGTTCCAATACCACCTGCCGCCGGTGAGCTTGGATCAGCTGTCTGCTTCATAGCTTTATCCACCTACTTATAGTAATATAGCCGTATTCTACTTAGTACTTGTAGTTCCTTAGGAAGTCAGACAACAGCACATTATCTCTGCAGGTGCGTCGCCTGCCTCCTCTGCTGTGGTCACGAGTTCGCGCCGAGTTGCCTGGGCTGCTGACGGAGGCGGAGGCTGACGGCGCTTTGGTGCTGCGTTGGCATCACCGGCAGTTCAGGAGCGCCTGCGAGCGGCGCTACCTCCGCAACGTCAACTTCCTGGCAGATGTGCACGATGCACTGGCCGACTACTTCCTGGGCAGATGGGCTGGGGTATTGCATGGGGTATTGCATGGGGTATTGCATGGGTTATTGCATGGGGTAATAGAAGAGACGGCTGAGATGCGAGGACCCAGACACAGTGCACGATAATTGGGCGAGAGGTTGTCGCACAATTCACACCCATGACGAGGGCCAACCCCCAATTTACAGAGTGTACATGACTGATGATTAGAAAGTCAGTGCTGCTGTACACCCTGTGGGAGCCTGTGTATGAGTGCGTGCCTGTGTACAGTATTGACGCTTGTATGTGCGGGATTGCCTTAGCGCTAGTTGTGGGACAATGTCACCGAGACCCAATATTAATATATATTTTAGCTCGTAGTTTCCAGTGGCGCCCCCACTCCGCAGGTGCCAAAGCCCTTCAGGCACTCGGAGCTGCAGTGCCAGCGGTTCGGCATCACCGCCGAGGCCGCAGAGTCCCGCAGCGGCCGTCGGGTGGCGCCGCAGCCGCTGGAACTGCGCGACTCGGCCGGGCGGCTCAGCCGCTACAACTTAAGGAAGCTGGGCCAGCTGCCTCATCACCTACTGCGGGCCAACAGGCAGGCCGAGCTCCGCTCTGAGTGCCTCTTAAACTATGACTTCCTGCACGCTAAGGTGGCGGCCTGCCCTCTGCGACACCTGCTGGCGGACCTGCAGGAGGCCTTGGAGGCCACTGGAGGTGAGCCGAAATCACCGAGATGCCGGGTGTTGCTGCGGGCTATCGGGGCCGATCGTACAGCATTCTGTCCGCGCAATTTCGCAGGCGAGGACCGCGAGCTGCTGCTGCTGCGCGAGTGCCTGCGCCTCTCGGCCAGCGCCGTGTCCGGCCACCCGGACATGCTGGCCGCCCAGCTGATTGGCCGCCTGCTGCCCTTCACCGACCGGCACCCGGCGCTGCGCCGGCTGCTGCTGGACTGCCGGGTGCGAAGCGTCGTCCACTGCGCCCTCGTGCCGGCGCACCAGTGGCTGCCAGCGCCCTGCGGCCCGCTCGAGCACTCGCTGGAGGGCCATCAGTTCGCGCCCTGCGGCGTCGCCGTCAGCCCCGATGGCAGCCAGCTGGCCTCGCTGTCCAGCGCTCTGCTGCAGTGGGACCTGCGCTCTGGCGAGCTGCTGCGCCGCTTGCCCGTGCCGGGACTGCAGGGCCTCTGCGTTGCCATGCGCGCCTCGGGCGACAGGTTTGCACTTTTTGCACCTGATGTGGGGCCTGTGGGCGGGGCTGGCCGAATGCCTCACGCTGCGAAGCCGCTCCCACGCCAACTGCAGGTGCGCGGCGGCCACCAGCAACGGCCAGGCGGTGGTCGCCCGCTTCTCCGAGGGCCGCCTGCGCTGCTTGGAGACGCCGCTGGGCGCCGGCGAGCCACTGCTGGGGGTTGATGCAGCCAAGGACTGCTACGCGCTGTTCTCGGCCAGGCGGTGGGCGGTCCTGGACTGGGAGAGCGACCGGCGCCTGGCCGCCGGTGACCTGCGAAGCCTCGGCTGCGGCCCGGACGAGCAGCTGCTGCGGCTGCGCCTGCCAGCGGAGTCCGGCGGCCGCTGCGGCTTCATCGCCGTCTTCCGGGTCGGCGGCGGCCGGCAGCTGCGGCTGCGCGATGGCTTCGGACGGTGGCAGCGGCACCTGGACGTCGGCAGCTGCGCCGCCTTCTCCGAGGACCTGTTGAGAGCGTACGCGGCCACGCCCGGACACGGGCAGACCGTCCGGCTGCTGGAGCGGCCGGACGCGGACAGCGAGTTCAGCACCGCCTGCGAGCTGGACTGCCGCGACTGCCAGCAGCAGCAGCAGCCGCACAGTCTGCTCGTCAGCCCCTGCGGCGGCCTCCTGGCAGCGCTGTGGCCGACCGAGTTCGCCGTTTGGCACCTGCGGCAGGCGGAGAAACGGCGGGTCTGCGGCCGCCTGCCCGAAGGTTTGCGCTGCCTGCCCGGCCGGGACCCGACCCGCGCCTGCGCCGCCTTCAGCCCAGACCGGCGCCTTCTGCTGGCGCCAGTGCGCCACCTGCTGCTGGTCTTCTCCTGCGCCACCGGCGCCTGCATCAAGCGGCTGGATGGCCACTTCGGGCGCATCCTGGCGGTGGAGGCGGTGGCCGCCGGGAACCGGGCCGTCACCGCGGCCATGGACCGCACACTGAAGGTGTGGGATCTGGACGCCGTGACCGCGCGCCAGTTCCCGCTCCCGCGAGCCGACTACCCCATCGAGGCCGCGCGGGTCTCCCTCGACGGCGCCATCGCTCTGACCTGGGGGCGCGGTGGCGCCACCGTCTGGGACGTCTCGGCCGGCTGTCGCCTGCTGCACCGCCTGCCCTGCGCCGGAGCAGCGGCCGCGGCCGCCGGGGCCAGCGCTGCAGCCGTCCGCCACGCGGCCCTCCGGCCGGACGGCTCGATCGCCGCGGTGGCGGAAGTCCGCCGGCTGGCCGTCTGGAGCTGCCGCGAGGGCCGCCTGCTGCTGGAGCTGCCCGTCAGCGAGCCGTCGGCGCTGGTCTTCAGCCCGGACGGCGGCCTTTTCGTCGTGGTGGACCGGCTCCGCCTGCGCTGCCTGTCCGTGGCCGAGCCGCTTTGCTCGCAGCCCCTGTGGCAGGCGGATCTGCCGCAGAAGGAGACACCGCTGGAGCCGAGCTTCTGGCCGGATGCAGTCGGCAGCGGCTGTCAGATGGCGCTGGCTCTGCTGCTGCCGCTGCTCGTGTCCGGTCAGCAGCTCGTCCTGCGGCTGCTGGAGCCCCGCACCGGCGCCATCTGTGAGACTGTCCGGCCGCGCCTGTCCGGTTCAGCCGGTCCGCAGTCGGTCGCTCGCCCACTGTCCGGCTGGCCGGGCTGCCTGGCCGTGTCGCTCGACGCCCGGCAGACGCTGGTTCTGGACCTCCGCACCGGCCGAGCTCTGCGCTCCTTCCCCGACTGGGACGGCATCGCCACTTTGGACGGCCATCGCGGACTGGCGGCACCTGCGGCCGGCGGCCTTCGCCTGCTGGAACTTCGCCAGCCAGCGGGAGACCCACCCGCTTGGCTGCTACGCCGCTCACCCGCTGACGGCGTCGGCAGCGTCGGCATCTCGGCGTTGACTCCGGACGGTGGACACGCGCTGCACTATCGGGCGGCGCGCGGCAGCCTGCGGCTTGTGCGGCTCGCCGACCGCGCCCTGCTGGCCGAGTTCCGACTGCCCGCTGAGCTGATGGCGCTCGCCTGCCTGGCCGACTCCAGCGGCGCGCTGTGCGGCTGCGCGGACGGCTCGCTGACGCTTCTCCTGCTGCCGTCGCTGGATAGCAGCTTGCCTGATGCGGCTGGTGAGGCTGAGACCCACGGAAATTCGGTTGCAGCCGACCAGTTCGATGTGGAAGAGCAGCTGGGTGCGCCACCTGCGCCCTTCTTGGGTGCCGCACTGCGAGCTGTCTGGTTTGCCTGCCGCTTGCGCTGCTGGAGGGTGGGGTGGCGCAGGAAGGTCGAGTTTTCGCCCGAAGCTTCATAGGTTTTGATTCTTCGAGCCTTCAGAGAGTTATCTAACGTTACTGTTTGCTTATTATAATATATATTTCCTGCTGAATAACTGACGCGGTTGATTGCTGCGCGTGAATTCAACTGGACTTCAAAATCAGTTTATAGAGTTCTGAATTATGACTGTAGCTGTTCATAAACTACGAGCCTCGTTATGGTTTAGAAATTCAATTTTATTATAGTAAGCTACAGATTATAGATTCAAATTTATACGTGTACTAAGCAAGGACCACTGTAGTAGAAGGACTCGGCACTCACGAAGCACGGAAAAAATTTGAAGGCTGATATTCCGCACGCTTTGTGTCTGACTACAAACTTGCACGCCATTGCATCTGTGTGCAATCACATTTTTTAGTTCTCTTGTACTCGACTTCTTAACTAAGCCAATAATATATAGCCATATTCAAACTTTGAGAGTTTGAGAGCTATCAGAGTGCAGTACAAAACTCTTCATTGTAAGTAACAAACATCACTAAAATGTGTGGAAAGGTCAGCCAATTTTCTTAAAACATTCAGCTGCTCATGTGGTTCAAAAATCATCTTAATATCTGTATTTGAAGAGGCAGCATCAAACTTTGAAAATCAGCCTTCAAAAATTTTCCCGTGGTTTGTGAGTGCTGAGTCCTTCTGCTACAGTGGTCCTTGGCTGGAGCCTGCGTCCGAACGCCCTAAGTTCTCGATCCCGGCTGTGCACCGCCACAGAATATTACTTTTCAAATAATTCGAGAAGTAGGGTTGTAGCTCATTGGTTAGAGCGTCGGAATCACGGACTTAAAGGTCGGGGGTTCGATTCTCGACCCACTTGGAATAATTGTGTTCTTAAGGAAGACACTTAGCTCTGCATTGCTTCAGTTCACCCAGCTGTAAAATGGATATCAGCATTAGCTGGGGTAATTGAGGGTGTTTGGCGACCCCCCTTTAGTCATTGGGCTGAACAGCCGTATACCAGGGTAGCTCTGGCTAAGCTGTCGGTTGCACATTTTGCTCAATTGGGGCAAAATGTAATCAATTATAATATTCCTATCATTTTAAAATTTAAACTTACCCCTTCCAAGCAATTTGAAGGCCGTCATGTACATGTATAAAAGAACGGATGAGTCTGAAGGGTAGCACAAGTAAGTTTCCTCGATTTTTTTGCGCTTGAGAAACTGATAGTTCAGAGGGAAATCATCGAAATCAATTTCAAGTTGAAGGTACACTGAAGGCAACGATGAGAAGCCGTTTTGGTGTGACTTATAGAAAATTTCTCTGCAAGAACCACTTTACAAGACTGGCATCGACAAAAAAAGGACGAGGCAACATCAGATCTCGCAGTTGCCATGGCAGATGGCTTTTTGTTTAACATTTTTTCAGCGTTTATAGGGGACGCGGATATGCGTCTGATCATCTGGATTCGGAAACAGGTGCCTGATTAAATTAGTCAGGCACTATGTCTCCCGCGAATAAACCTTTGAAGCTCAAATTCTCAGCGACGTAACCGTATGATCGTAGCAACTTGGAGATGTTTAATTCTTGTGACTAATCGATAAGATCGAAAGAAATTAACAACAATTTGCAGTTTTTAAAATACTGGTGCAATAAATGCACCTTCTAACTTAAAAGCTCATCGATCCAAGGGCGCAATTGCTCAACAATTAAAGGCGAGATAAAGAAAGTGCCTGCCCTTTCGGACTTCATAATTAAAGCGCTGGTCTTGGCAGCTCGCTGAATTTGGGTGGAATGGCATCGGCTTTCAGCATTTTTTTCTCAGGCCCTTGTCGCGAAAATGACTCTGCTTGCGAAGACTTCTGATCTGCCGACTCTGTCTCAAAATCAGTCTTTGAGATGCTTTGAGCATTGATGCTTTGGTGCTTTGCTCGCTGGGAAGCAAAGCCTTTCAGATTAGCATTCGGAATACCACCTGACCATACTTGTCAACGTTCTTCATTTTTTGGCAACGCAAAGACGTTTGCTCTCCGGTTTTGTGCGGCATGTAAGCCGGATTTGCAGCACAAACGCTGCATTTGTAGCCCATATTAGTAGGTATGAATTGGCTAGTCTCATTTCCAAGTCTAAACAGATCTGGATTGTACGCTCGTAAGTAAGGCTATAGGCCGAGATTGCGTCAATGTATGACCACCTGGGATCACTCATCGACTCGGTCCCAACGCGCCACTGTCCCCTGATGGCCTGATGGTGAAGAACAACTGCTGCTCCACCAACACCAACTCGGACTTCCTGTCAACTTTCATTCACTCTCAAGACCTGATTGCAGCCAATGGTTCATGCGACAGCGGTAAAACAAGCTGCCCACCTTCTCGGCCCAAATGGACGGACCACCAGGCTGGACTGGATTTTGTGCCCATCGGCCATCAGATCTCGACTGCGCAAAGTGGTCAATATCCGCCCCAGCTGCGTGAGGTCCGACCATTCTCTGCTGGCCTGCGACATCGACTGCCGATGGAAAAAGTTCAAGGCTGGCCCACCGCACCCCCTCTGGGCAGATCTGAGAAACCCAGACACGCGCAGTGCGTTCATTGAAAAGCTGCAAAATGCTACTCCGGCCCTGAATGAATCGGCGGACGCCTTCACCAGAGCTGTTGAGAAAGCTGCCTCGATCCTACTCGAACGAAAACCGCACAAGCCAAAAGCGCTCTGGGACTACGACGAGGAGATCTCCATCGCTAGAAAACCGCAGTCTTTGGCCAAGACAGTGAGCAGGCTGAAACAGCCCGGGCCCAACTACGCGACACGCATGCCCGGAGAACCGAAGCCTTTGTCCAGGAGGCTGTTGCTGAAATTCAACTAGCGACAGACAACTGCTGGCACACAGCGGCCTGGCGCGCCATCAATCGCCTTACTGGCAGAAAGCAGAGGGCCAATGCCGCCGTAGGTGCTGAGTCCATACTCCATCGCAAAGCCCTGCTGGCCACTCACTACCTCAGTGTGCTCAACGCTCCTTCACCCTCTGCTGATTTGCTGCCGATCGAAAATTTTACCCTGGCTGAGCCCTCGACTTTCAACTCCGGCCCGCTGACTGCCTACGAGGTGAACCCCGAGTGCTCAAGACCATGCGCCTCGACGCTGCGGGTGGAGTAGATGGCATTCCACCCAGGGTGCTCAAGCTGCCGGAGCTGACACAGGACATCACGACTGTGCTCAACAAGCACTTTCCGCTTGGAGGCAACCCAGATGCTACTGCTGCTGACAACTGGCGCACCTCTAAGATCGTCTCCATCCCCGAGAAGGGCATCCACCAGTCTGGACAACCAACGCGGCATCGCTCTGGAATGCACTCTGGCTAAGCTGCTCAATGCTATATTGCGTAATCGGCTGCTGCCTGGCCTCAACCAAATGATCCTGAGCCTCCAAATGGGCTTCAGGCCCGGCCACTCGACAACAGAGCAGCCCTTTGAGCAGTCGTCGAGGCCTGTAAAACTCACCAAAGAGCTGTGTCAATTGTCTTTGTGGACTTCCGCAAAGCTTTTGACTCAGTGTGCTGGCGCGCGATCGCGTGGCTGCTCGAGCACGTGGGCACCGATGCAGCACCAATCCTGACCCTTCCAGATGGGCAAGTCATTTCAGTCTGCAGAGACTTCCGGTACCTGGGCTCCCTCGTGATGAGCCCTGATTCTATAATCGCTGACCGGAGGTCACAGGCCTGGCGCGCGGCTCATCTCCTCAGGGAGGTCAGCTTCAGCTTAGCTGCCAACGACGACCTGAAGATGCGCCTGTTCCGCCCTGCCGTAGGGCCAATCTTCCTGTACGGACTGGAGGCAGTGCCAATGACCGACTCTCGAGGTCTCGAGCCCTGGACGCTGCCTACCGATCGCTGCTGCGGTTCACGTGTCTCAGCTTAATGCCATCCTCCAGCGGCGCCGGCTAATGCTCGTCGGCCACTGCCTCTACAGCTACGGCAGAGGGGAGCAAAACCCGCTGGCGCTCACCCTGCTGCAACAGCCAACTGAGCGTCTCCGACGGGGCCAAGGCCGGCGGACCGCCACGCTGACCGTCACGCTAGAGTCTGACCTACAAGCCATTAACCTGACCCCACAATCTGTAACAAACTGTCCTTCTCGCCTCTTCTGTGAGTGCGTGCGCGCAAGACGCCTACCACAATCTTAGCGTTCTTATTTATATATAAGAACATAGTATATATACGAGGGTCATCTTAAAAGTTTTCTGTATCACTGAATTACTCCTACGAACTGGCATCAATTTTGAAGAAACTGCACACAAACTTGCACCAATATCTGCACACAACATTGATGAATTTTCATAAAAAAAATCTCCATGCAATTAGAAATAACAAGCATGTCATGTGAGTCAGCCAGTCATTCAAGAATAAATGATGGAATTCTTGTCAAGTTCATTCACTTTTCTGCTTGTGACACTTGCCTATTCAGTCGGTGATGCTTCACGAGCTGCACTGTGCCAGTTAAAGAAGTCAATGTGAGAGCTGTCCATTTGCTCTGAAGGTGTTGGACAACTCAGCTTGTTATTTCTAATTGCATGGAGATTTTTTTATGAAAATTCATCAATGTTGTGTGCAGATATTGGTGCAAGTTTGTGTGCAGTTTCTTCAAAATTGATGCCAGTTCGTAGGAGTAATTCAGTGATACAGAGAACTTTTGGGATGACCCTCGTATATATATACAGGCCAGTAAGAATGCTACGGAACTTTTATTATTGCACGTAACGCAGTAAAACTAATCAAGCTTACGTTTTTATTTCAAAAGTACTGTTGCTTTACTAATTGCAACTAAAAAACACAGTAAAAATAACATAACCTAATAAAATCATGTTCATATTGGAGTGATACTTTTCGCTTTTCGCTTTCGATATTTTGAATTTGCTAGAGTAAGTATATCGCCCCTTTATAAACAGGCGATTAAGTACCGGTGTGCATGACGCTAGATTTATGTTAATAGTTTACGAAAAAGAAGCAATGAAGCATTCTGGTTAGCTTTGTTGAATTATCTTAATCTAAAACAATTGTTGTTCTTTCTTATTTAAGCCAAGTTCAGTGACGATTGGACCATCTTGATCTTTTCTATTAGTGTCGCCAGAATCTGAATCATTGAAGTCTAGACTAATTTTGCTCGCGTGTTTCATAGCAATAGACTATAGTATTATAGGCTACTGTCTATGTACCGGTAAGTTAAAATTGCTTTCAAAGTTTTACTTTGCCTATTATATATAATTTCGTATATTATCTTTGCTTATATAATAGGCCTGGATTATAAGTCTTTCTTCTGCCCCTTTGTGAATGCATGTATGTTTAAAAACTTATTTTAATATCTTATCTAAGTAGTCTAACTTAAAAAAATCCAAAGAAAATAGTATCAGAAGTAATTAAAAATTAATTATCTATCTAGTTTACTTTTAAAAAGATAATTCTATTATATATTATTACTAGCCATTTTCTAATAATTTTTGTTCCTTGTTCTTAAATGGTGATACAACTGCACTATTTCATTAATATTATTATTTTATACATGTTCAACCTCTGAAATTACACTGGTCGTAAGATTTAGTTTTGTAATTTAATTAAAAGGAATTATAATTTTTTTTGTCACTTCTACTAATTAGATTATTTAGATTAGCTAGCAATTATACATATATAATATTGATAAGACTAAGTAGTATAATATAGTTTTCTAAAAAAAATTATTGATTAATTTATTTTAGATTAGAATATATGTATTAGCAAATATATCTTGACTTAGTCAAAGTAGTCTAAGTCTAAATCTAAATATAATATACTGGCTATTAAAACTTGCAGATTTCAAACCCATGGAATATTAATCCCTAGAACTATTTTTGCATTTATTCTAAAATTTAAAGCCATACTCAAATATAAACTTGTTAATAGTTAAGATAGTAGTAAACATTAAATGGAATGAATTCATGTAAAAGTAAGATTTGAAGCAAGCATTAATCTTATTGGCTGGGATACTGCATAGCAATGTCTGTCTAAAGCATATATTGGCAAACTGTGGCCTTTGCCTTTGTCTCTCTCTATCTCCCTTAGATCCTTTGAAACTTCTATTTTTTCTTCTGTTTCTTCTCTTTTTTCTCTTTCCTTTTATCTCCTCTCTCCTTTCTTCTCTCCTTTTATATTTTGTTTCTATTTTTTTCTCCTTTCCTCTCTCCTTTCTTTTTTCTCATCTCTGCTTTCTCATTTCTTCTTTCTCCTCTTTTATCTATGTTCTCTTATCTCTCATTTCTCTCTGCTCTTTACTCTCTCTTCGCTCTTCCCTTTTCTCACTCCTCACTCTCCCATCTCTCAATACTTATCTCTTCATTCTTCTCCTATTTCCTCTTTTCTCTCTACTCTCTGCTCTCATTTCTCACTCCTATCATCTCTCTACTCTCTTTGTAGAAAAAATACTAACTAAACTAAAAACTATTTAATTGGAGTTAAATTGAATCTAAGATACGCCAGTAAGTGGGCGCAGGGCCCAAACAAGTATATTTATATGACTAATTTAGAGGGGGGTTGACTCCAGATAATAAGGAGAGGGGTGAAGTGCGCGACTGAAGAGAGAGGCGAGAATGGAGAACCAATCAGAAGGCAGCAAGGGAGAGAGAGAGATAAGAATAACAAGATTGAGCTAGACAGAGAGAGAGAAAACGGAGTAAACAGAGACAAGTGAAGGTGAACTAAAGAAATGACTAGGAAAGTCGCGACACTCTTCTCTTGTCTTGATCCTCTCTAATCTATTCTTTCCTGTCTCATCTCATCTCTCTCATCTCTAATCTGTACTCTCCTATTTATCATCTCTCCCCTCTTCTCTCTTATCAACTCTCTCATCTCCTCTCTATTCTCTCCTCTCTACTTTCTCTTCTTTATTCTCATATCTCCTATCTATCTGCTCTCTCGTCTCTCTTCTTTTCTTTACTCTCTCTCTTATTTTTCTTCCCCTTTTTTCTCTCCTTTTCTCTCCTCTCTCCTCACTCCACTTCTCTCTCCTTTTGTCTCTCATCTCTCCTTTCTTTTCTCTCCTCTCTCCCTTCTCTTCTCTCTTTTCCCTCTTCTCACATTTTTCGCCCCTCCTCTCTCTCCTCTTGCTTCTCTCTCTTCCCTCTTTTCCCCCTCTCTCGTTACTACCCTCTTCTCCTTTTATCTTCTATCCTTTTTCTCGTCTTGCCTCTCCTCCCTTTTCTAATCGTCTATTCTCTCTCTTTTCCACTATCAGTCTCATCTAGCCTGCAGTCATGAGCTGGATTCTTTATCTAGCCTAGCCCTTGAGGTAAAAGTCTGCCGACCAAAAGCCAGTCTGTGGGGCAGTACTCTCATGCTTGTTTCATTTAGTCGGCCGTTTGCTGACTGCTTTGATCACATCATATTTCTGGCCAAATTGCAGCCCTGTGGGGAATTTGTGTATCTCTAGCTCCACCGCAGTTTGCAGCAATCTAGCAACCAAAGAAATATGTATAGGCATTTAAATTTCAAAGTACCTTTTAATAAAGTTTAAAATGTTAGAATTTCCATGGTGTGACTGACTAATTTAGTAGGATTGTATATTGTATTGCATTGTTTTTTATAAATCTTTCGCTTTTACAAACCATGCTGCATTGTCTTCATTTGCCATCCACTATTAAACTGCCGCAGAGTTGTCTAAATGTACATGTATACAGAGGACAGTGGTTAGAATTTCTCACTAAACTGCCATGGCTAGACGTAGCCTCTCCACAGGGGTGCCGAGAGGGCTATAAAAAGTTATTTCAAATACATTGTAATTTGCTATGTACACTCAGCCCTATCGCCTGTACCCTTGGTCTGGAAGAATGAGCGGGTGAGCATCACAAACAACAAAAAAGCTACAGAGTTGCAGAGTTGAGACTTTATATTTTAGACAGAGAAAAATGAGTCAATGAAGAATTGTGTCTTGCTTGAAGTCAATCACTTCACATGGAGCAAACTTATGAAGTTATGGCAGCCGAAAGTTAGTCAATTTTAAAAACCCCTTTACCACATCTTGCCAGATAAGGGAAAGAGAGCAGAGGTTATGGTGGCTGTCTTGCTGACAAAGAGCAGCTTAACTTTAAAAGTGCGCAGCACAGTTCAGGATAAATTTTGAGATTTGAACTTTTAACAACTGTGTCAAAATAGTTGAAGATTGTTTGTGACAGGACCGGTAAAAGTGGAGTGGCGCTATCAAGGATTTATTGAAAAAATCGCACATTTTGAGCAGTTTTGCTTTGTTAGGTAGGAATACTTCGATTTAGGAAAGTTTAAGATAGCCTAGTATATTCTTCGTAGAGATTTTAGAGTGGGTGCAAAATTTGGTGCCATTTTGGTTGAGCAGTTTGAGAGTCCATAGCGAACAAATTAGTACACACACAGACAAACAGACAGACAGACAGACAAACAGACAGACAGACAGACAGACAGACAGACAGACACCAAGACACACACACGCACACACACACACACACACACACACACACATACAGTTTTCATTTTTCTTTCATTTCTTCAAAAGAATCTGAATTTGAATCTGAATACCTGAATCACCCAATGCGCACATAGAGCCCACAGCAGTCTGGCAAGATTACTATTGGCTGTTCAATGTTGTGCATTGCTAGTGACACATTTTTAAAAAAAAAACCATTAAGCTAGGCACATGTGTGCAACTTACTTACAGAATTATATTAGCTAAATAGTTGTCGAAATTGTTATTTATTGTAGTAGCAGTCTAAATGCAGACAGAAGTGAAGTTTCGCAGCTTGGCATTCATATTCCAGTTAAAACCAATAGGTTAACATTGTATCGAATCTGTGAGTTAGTAGATGTACTGGCTTTAATCTACAGTTAACAGAGATAGAAATTTGTCAGTTGGTATACTACTTATTCATTGATTGGCTGCATTATTTTGTTTTTAGCACACACCAAAACTGCAAATATTAAAACTTATAGATCCAATAATGGGTTAAACAGCTACTCAGATTAAAGCTTCCTCTTTATTTCAGGCTCATTGCGGGATGAGCAGCCAGCAGCAGGTCACCAAAACCTGCTTGAGTTGCCACAATTCGCACATAGCAGCTTGGGCAAAATTCTGTGGCAAGTGCCCATGCACAGATGAATTTCCTATTGAATGCCAGGTCTGCGGCGGTGGAGCCAAGATCAAAGCTTGTCAGCACAGTCCGTTTGAGTCGTGGAGGAAGGTTTGCAGTGCTGCTGATTGCAATGAGCAAATAAAAATTGACGACAAATACTGCTGCGTGTGCGGAGCCAGATGCAATTTCTGCGTTGATTTGCCCGTCTCGAGTAGTGCTGTTTGTACCTCTCTGCCAGCGTCTGCTTCCGGCGATGGGTTCAGCAGCCATGCGCACTCCATTGCCAGCAAGCGCTCTCTGGATTCGACGGATTCGTCTCAATCGCCCGAAAAAATTGAAGAGTCGACTATCAAGAAGCTGCGGGCCGAAGATGAAGTCAACAGGGCGGACAGCAGAATCGACCCAACGATTCCAAGGTCATTGGAGCAGTCGGCAGATGTTTCCATTGTTGTGGGGAGCAGTCAACTGAGTGAATCTCTTGAAGGATTTTTTGAGAACCAGTCTGCTCGCAGTGATGCAGAGATGAATCAGGCTGCTCCGAGTGATGCAGAAAAAAAGCAGGCTGCTCCGAGTGATGCAGAAAAGAACCAGGCTGTTCCGAGTGACGCAGAGAAGAATCAGGCTGCTCCGAGTGATGCAGAGAAGAATCGGGCTGCTCCGAGTGATGCAGAGAAGAATCGGGCTGCTCCGAGTGACGCAGAGAAGAATCAGGCTGCTCCGAGTGATGCAGAGAAGAATCGGGCTGCTCCGAGTGACGCAGAGAAGAATCAGGCTGCTCCGAGTGATGCAGAGAAGAATCGGGCTGTTCCGAGTGACGCAGAGATGAATCAGGCTGCTCTGAGTGATGCAGAGAAGAATCAGGCTGTTCCGAGTGACGCAGAGATGAATCAGGCTGCTATGAGTGATGCAGAGAAGAATCAGGCTGCTCTGAGTGATGCAGAGAAGAATCAGGCTGTTCCGAGTGACGCAGAGATGAATCAGGCTGCTATGAGTGATGCAGAGAAGAATCAGGCTGCTCCGAGTGATTCAGAGAAGAATCAGGCTGCTCCGAGTGACGCAGAGATTAATCAGGCTGTTCCGAGTGATTCAGAGAAGAATCGGGCTGCTCCGAGTGATTCAGAGAAGAATCAGGCTGCTCCGAGTGATTCAGAGAAGAATCAGGCTGCTCCGAGTGATTCAGAGAAGAATCAGGCTGCTCTGAGTGACGCAGAGAAGAATCAGGCTGCTCCGAGTGACGCAGAGAAGAATCAGGCTGCTCCGAGTGATTCAGAGAAGAATCAGGCTGCTCCGAGTGACGCAGAGAAGAATCAGGCTGCTCTGAGTGACGCAGAGAAGAATCAGGCTGCTCCGGGTGACGCAGAGAAGAATCAGGCTGCTCCGGGTGACGCAGAGAAGAATCAGGCTGCTCCGAGTGACGCAGAAAAGAATCAGGCTACTCTGAGTGACGCAGAGAAGAAGCAGGCTGCTCCGAGTGACGCAGAGAAGAATCAGGCTGTTCCGAGTGACGCAGAGAAGAATCAGGCTGCTCTGAGTGACGCAGAGAAGAATCAGGCTGTTCCGAGTGACGCAGAGAAGAATCAGGCTGCTCTGAGTGACGCACAGAAGAATCAGGTTGCTCCGAGTGACACAGAAAAGAATGACGGAGGGAATGAACAGTCAACAGAGCCAAAAGAAACGCTCACCAATGACAATCATTCGGACAGTGGGAAATCTGATTCAAGGAAGCGAAGCAGCAAATCAGGCGCTGATGATTCGCAGCTCGCCAGCAAATCAGATAACGGAAGCAGTCCGGCTTCACCTAAACGATCGCGTTCAGCGACTAGGTGCTCAGCAGCGCCCACTATACCGGATAATGAAAGGAGTAGAGGCCAAGGGACTGATTTAAGTCAAGACCAGCGAAGCTTCGCAGATGTCGCTAGAGGCACCGGCCAGAGGCAGCCGCAACAGCTTTCGTATGAGGAACATGTGAATAAATTGACTTCAAACAGTGCAGATCTGATTCCTATCAGATTTGTATTTATTGTGTGGTATAATGACCTTCAGGTTGGGCAACTTGCGCTGGAGTACTTCCTACCAGAATCTTATCATTCTGGTATTGTGACGAATTTTACACTGGAGCCAATTGACAACTCAAAAGCTCTGCTGCACACAGAGATTTTATTGCCCAGAGAGCTTGTGCTGAATGGACGCGTAACCTATAGATACTGGCTAATGGGATCTAGAATGGCTACACGGCAAAACGGCAGTGACACTCCAGAGCAGCTGCCGGCAAGCTTGTGCAATTCTGGATGGCGGCGTATCTTTAGTCTACAAACAGATTCGATTGTTCAAATGGATGGTCATGTTTTGTTTTTTCAAACATCAGAATTTCGTCAGACGTTTTATGAAAATATGATGACAACATCGGTGTTTATGTGCTTTAGATTTTACTTCAGTCAGTTGCCATCAACCCAGCAGCGGCTTGATGCGTTTAATTGTCTGTTAAAGTCCGCCGACCTATACTTTTCGATCCAACCTGGCCCAAAATATTTGGTAAGCCCTAAGCCAAACAGGTATATTCCCATCGAGTATTTCATCAGTAATTAATTTTCATTTACGGCACTTTTTCAGATTCTAATCGAAGCAGTGCGCTATCTGCTACAGCGGTACCATCCGATCAATCAGGACCAGTCTCCTGAGCAGCAGTGGCAGCAGTGGACAAAAAATCTGGAGCTGCTTCACTTTGCAACTGTAGCGAAGGCCGCCCCATTCTTTCATGGTCCATATTCTTTCAAGTTTGAAGATATTTCCGCGTTGTTAGACCGGATCCTGCCGCCAGAGACGCCTTGCGACTCGATGCTCTCTGGCCTGGCTCAATTGCCAAAGGAGTAAGTCTCATTGCTTTATTGAGCAGAGCTGGCACTTTTGAACAATGCTTTGCTTGAGATAGATTGCAATATCAGGATTTTACTTGTGAAAAGAAGTGGCTCTTTCAAGTTAATAAAATTGCAAATAAATTTTAGTAAACGTGCAGTAACAAGAACTTCCCCTTTCTTGATACCAAAGTCTTCCAGAGTCTGCGAAAGCCTGGTATTCCGGCATGATTAGCAGCGACCGCGAGTTCAAGCCAGAGTACCTGCTGCTCCTTCCTGCCTACCACATCCTGCAATATGGCGAAGAGCTCCACAGCAGCGACAGAATCCCATTGCGACAGGCATTCCTGGACTTGCTGAAATCTCGCGGGAGCGCCAGTTTATTCGATTGGTGCGGCCTGACTAAAGAGTTTGATAGATTAATGAAAAATTGTGGGTAAGTGCTGTCATTTTTAATGTCATAACCCTATTGCATCGTTATTAAATGTAATTTGTTATAGCATTTCCACTAAATTTTCCAGCCCCAGAATGAATAATTCTGTAGAGCTTGTCAAACAGCGCCTGATGCGGTACCGGCGGGTCGATCCACTCATCCCGCGCTGCTACGCCGCCTTCATGGACCTGCGCTTGTTCGACACCGATCTGGAGCCCTCTGATTGGCTGCCCGCCAGCAACAAGCTCGCCCTGATTGGCTACAACCTGGCCCAGCCACCGCCAGGCACTATTAAATTTGGCTTCGAGGCGTCGCTGCCCGATAAGCATTCGGCTTTCTGTGTGAGTTCCCAATGCGCAGCCAAAGAGTATCGAATTAAGTCTTTGTTGCTCTTTCTGTTTTCTGCCTCTGAGCCAGATAATGTCACTGGCCTCCCGCCCTTTGCTTTACGATTTTCTAGAAAATATATTTTAAATTAAATTCCATTCATAATTGAGTACACATCGTTTTCTAATGGACCGTCTACAACACGGGTCGGTAAAGTGTCTTTGCATCCAGGGCCAGATAAATAATCCAGCTCATGTCTCCGAGCCAGATGTGAGCGGAAAGGAAAGGGAATAGAAGATAAGCGAAGAGAGAGAGGGGGAGAGAGGGGAGAGAGAAGAGAGGGGGGAAGAGAAAAGAGATAAGAGAGGGGAGAGAGAAAAGTGATGAGAGAGAGAGAAGAGTGGGGAGAGAGAGAAGAGAGGGGAGAGAGAAGAGAAGAGACATAAACCTTGAGTAGTCCGGATTGCTATTGTGAAATTTTGCAACCCCTGGCCTGCAAAAAGATTTCAAGTGGCCCTTGTTTGGAACGCATTGCAGAATTTCTACAACACTCTGACAGCCCAGCTGCAGTCCGGAGCTTTTCCGCAACCCGAACTGGAGCTCTGCCTGGAACTGCACTGCCAGACCTTCAAAATCTTCTGCAGCTGCGTCTCGGATAAAGGTAGAAATCCGCTGTCTAAGCATTCGAAGCGTCCAGCTGACACAATTAGCTGCTTGCTGGCCGCCGTGAATCTCACCATCGTTCTGTGCAGCGCGACCTCTGATGGCGTCGAAGCTGCTGGTGGCGCCTCCGGGGTGCCGGTGGTTGAGCAGCTGAGCTTGCTAGAGAAGCAGGTTTTCCGTAGCGAGGACAAAGGGGATCCGAGAACAATTGAGGTATGAGCTCTTATATTTAAAGCCTGAGTCTGCATTCTCTGAAGCTCAAGCTGTAACCAGACGGGTGGGAATTCCCTCTCGCTCGCGTGTGCGAGTGTCTTAGTGTGCCTTAGAGTGTCTTAGTGTGCCTTAGCGTGTCTTGGTGTGCCTTAGCGTGTCTTGGTGTGCCTTAGCGTGTCTTGGTGTGCCTTAGCGTGTCTTAGTGTGCCTTAGCGTGTCTTAGTGTGCCTTAGAGTGTCTTAGTGTGCCTTAGCGTGTCTTGGTGTGCCTTAGCGTGTCTTGGTGTGCCTTAGCGTGTCTTAGTGTGCCTTAGCGTGTCTTAGTGTGCCTTAGAGTGTCTTAGTGTGCCTTAGCGTGTCTTGGTGTGCCTTAGCGTGTCTTGGTGTGCCTTAGCGTGTCTTAGTGTGCCTTAGCGTGTCTTGGTGTGCCTTAGCGTGTCTTGGTGTGCCTTAGCGTGTCTTAGTGTGCCTTAGCGTGTCTTGGTGTGCCTTAGCGTGTCTTGGTGTGCCTTAGCGTGTCTTATAGTGCCTTAGCGTGTCTTAGTGTGCCTTAGCGTGTCTTGGTGTGCCTTAGCGTGTCTTGGTGTGCCTTAGAGTGTCTTAGTGTGCCTTAGCGTGTCTTAGTGTGCCTTAGAGTGTCTTAGTGTGCCTTAGCGTTTCTTGGTGTGCCTTAGCGTGTCTTAGTGTGCCTTAGCGTGTCTTGGTGTGCCTTAGCGCGTCTTGGTGTGCCTTAGCGTGTCTTAGTGTGCCTTAGCGTGTCTTGGTGTGCCTTAGCGTGTCTTGGTGTGCCTTAGCGTGTCTTGGTGTGCCTTAGCGTGTCTTAGTGTGCCTTAGCGTGTCTTGGTGTGCCTTAGCGCGTCTTGGTGTGCCTTAGCGTGTCTTGGTGTGCCTTAGCGTGTCTTGGTGTGCCTTAGCGTGTCTTAGTGTGCCTTAGCGTGTCTTGGTGTGCCTTAGCGTGTCTTGGTGTGCCTTAGAGTGTCTTAGTGTGCCTTAGCGTGTCTTAGTGTGCCTTAGAGTGTCTTAGTGTGCCTTAGCGTTTCTTGGTGTGCCTTAGCGTGTCTTAGTGTGCCTTAGCGTGTCTTGGTGTGCCTTAGCGCGTCTTGGTGTGCCTTAGCGTGTCTTAGTGTGCCTTAGCGTGTCTTGGTGTGCCTTAGCGTGTCTTGGTGTGCCTTAGCGTGTCTTGGTGTGCCTTAGCGTGTCTTGGTGTGCCTTAGCGTGTCTTAGTGTGCCTTAGCGTGTCTTGGTGTGCCTTAGCGTGTCTTAGTGTGCCTTAGCGTGTCTTGGTGTGCCTTAGCGTGTCTTAGTGTGCCTTAGCGTGTCTTGGTGTGCCTTAGCGTGTCTTGGTGTGCCTTAGAGTGTCTTAGTGTGCCTTAGCGTGTCTTAGTGTGCCTTAGAGTGTCTTAGTGTGCCTTAGCGTTTCTTGGTGTGCCTTAGCGTGTCTTAGTGTGCCTTAGCGTGTCTTGGTGTGCCTTAGCGCGTCTTGGTGTGCCTTAGCGTGTCTTAGTGTGCCTTAGCGTGTCTTGGTGTGCCTTAGCGTGTCTTGGTGTGCCTTAGCGTGTCTTGGTGTGCCTTAGCGTGTCTTAGTGTGCCTTAGCGTGTCTTGGTGTGCCTTAGCGCGTCTTGGTGTGCCTTAGCGTGTCTTGGTGTGCCTTAGCGTGTCTTGGTGTGCCTTAGCGTGTCTTAGTGTGCCTTAGCGTGTCTTAGTGTGCCTTAGCGTGTCTTAGTGTGCCTTAGCGTGTCTTAGTGTGCCTTAGAGTGTCTTAGTGTGCCTTAGCGTGTCTTGGTGTGCCTTAGCGTGTCTTGGTGTGCCTTAGCGTGTCTTAGTGTGCCTTAGCGTGTCTTAGTGTGCCTTAGAGTGTCTTAGTGTGCCTTAGCGTGTCTTGGTGTGCCTTAGCGTGTCTTGTTGTGCCTTAGCGTGTCTTAGTGTGCCTTAGCGTGTCTTGGTGTGCCTTAGCGTGTCTTGGTGTGCCTTAGCGTGTCTTAGTGTGCCTTAGCGTGTCTTGGTGTGCCTTAGCGCGTCTTGGTGTGCCTTAGCGTGTCTTGGTGTGCCTTAGCGTGTCTTAGTGTGCCTTAGCGTGTCTTGGTGTGCCTTAGCGTGTCTTGGTGTGCCTTAGCGTGTCTTAGTGTGCCTTAGCGTGTCTTAGTGTGCCTTAGAGTGTCTTAGTGTGCCTTAGCGTGTCTTGGTGTGCCTTAGCGTGTCTTGGTGTGCCTTAGCGTGTCTTAGTGTGCCTTAGCGTGTCTTAGTGTGCCTTAGAGTGTCTTAGTGTGCCTTAGCGTGTCTTGGTGTGCCTTAGCGTGTCTTGTTGTGCCTTAGCGTGTCTTAGTGTGCCTTAGCGTGTCTTGGTGTGCCTTAGCGTGTCTTGGTGTGCCTTAGCGTGTCTTAGTGTGCCTTAGCGTGTCTTGGTGTGCCTTAGCGTGTCTTGGTGTGCCTTAGCGTGTCTTGGTGTGCCTTAGCGTGTCTTAGTGTGCCTTAGCGTGTCTTGGTGTGCCTTAGCGTGTCTTGGTGTGCCTTAGAGTGTCTTAGTGTGCCTTAGCGTGTCTTAGTGTGCCTTAGAGTGTCTTAGTGTGCCTTAGCGTTTCTTGGTGTGCCTTAGAGTGTCTTAGTGTGCCTTAGCGTGTCTTGGTGTGCCTTAGCGCGTCTTGGTGTGCCTTAGCGCGTCTTGGTGTGCCTTAGCGTGTCTTAGTGTGCCTTAGCGTGTCTTGGTGTGCCTTAGCGTGTCTTGGTGTGCCTTAGCGTGTCTTGGTGTGCCTTAGCGTGTCTTATAGTGCCTTAGCGTGTCTTAGTGTGCCTTAGCGTGTCTTGGTGTGCCTTAGCGTGTCTTAGTGTGCCTTAGCGTGTCTTGGTGTGCCTTAGCGTGTCTTGGTGTGCCTTAGCGTGTCTTGGTGTGCCTTAGCGCGTCTTAGTGTGCCTTAGCGTGTCTTAGTGTGCCTTAGCGTGTCTTGGTGTGCCTTAGCGTGTCTTATAGTGCCTTAGAGTGTCTTAGTGTGCCTTAGCGTGTCTTGGTGTGCCTTAGAGTGTCTTGGTGTGCCTTAGCGTGTCTTGGTGTGCCTTAGAGTGTCTTAGTGTGCCTTAGCGTGTCTTGGTGTGCCTTAGCGTGTCTTGGTGTGCCTTAGCGTGTCTTGGTGTGCCTTAGCGTGTCTTGGTGTGCCTTAGCGTGTCTTATAGTGCCTTAGCGTGTCTTAGTGTGCCTTAGCGTGTCTTGGTGTGCCTTAGCGTGTCTTATAGTGCCTTAGCGTGTCTTAGTGTGCCTTAGCGTGTCTTGGTGTGCCTTAGCGTGTCTTAGTGTGCCTTAGCGTGTCTTAGTGTGCCTTAGAGTGTCTTAGTGTGCCTTAGCGTGTCTTGGTGTGCCTTAGCGTGTCTTGGTGTGCCTTAGCGTGTCTTAGTGTGCCTTAGCGTGTCTTGGTGTGCCTTAGCGTGTCAGCATCTCAATATAGAACTATTGCAATACTTAATGCGGAAGTGCTTGCTCTGTAAGTTTGTCCAGCATACCTGATAATTTTGCTCTGTCACTCCTGGCAACTACAGCTGCTGTCCCAGGTGTTCGCCACACTGCAAGACTGCAAGCCGAGCCTAGCGAAGCCCTGTTACAGTGCACTAGACAGTTTCGTGAGCTGTCTGCTGTTCAAGACGGACTTGGTGAGCGAAGTGCTTGCTGAGAACTACTCCGGGGCCTGCATTTCTTATCTAGTTAACAAATTTGTCACTTTAGGATGGCGTTATTGCACTGATGGAAGGCAAGAAACTTCAGAACGAGAGACTGAAGGAGAGCGTGTCCAGTGTGGCTGTGGACAAAATCACTCACGAGTCCAGCTCGAAGGTTTGTACACCGATCGATGCCGGTTTTGTGTGTAAAATTTACCTTGAGATCTAGGGGAAAATATGCCAATTTGCTTGCAGGGCAACCTTCTCAGCCGCCTGTTCAGCCGCCTGTTTTCGTCCTCAAACGAGCCGCTCAGAAAGATCGGCCGGATATTGTTGGCTCAGTTTAACCTAGAAGAGCCCGGTCCAAATGCAGTGCTGAAGTTCTCATTGACTTGGAAGTTGTGCGCGCAGATTACTTGTCATGAAGGTTAGTAATCAATTGTGTTTGTCGGATTGCATTTGGTGGTTTGCTTATAGTGTTACTGACTTTTCATTGTTTGAACTGTTTTAGACTACAAGAAGCTGAAGAGCAAGATGGAGCCAGAGTTTGCCAGCCTGCTGAAGCGGTGCCTGTCGGCAGTGCGCCAGACTCTCAAGGAGCTCTGCCAGGGCCGCAGGCAACGCCGATGGACACCGCCAAGCTGCTGATTGGCAAGCAGGCCGAGCTTCTGGATTATCACCGGGAACTGGACAAGCAGAAGCGGCTGAAAGGCGTCAAGGCTAAGGATTCGCAGCTTCGCGCAGCTCTGGAAACTTTCAAGCAGCAGATCTGCGTCATCGACTCTGGAGTGGAGGAGCTGCGTCACTTTTCTGAACTCTGTGCTGACAAGCTGGAGCCGAAGTACTGTAAGCTGGCTCTGTTGCAACTCTTTGAATGGCATTCATAAACTAGAAGGTTGAGGTCAAGTAGCACGCTTGAATATGTAACAATGGTTCCTTGGTAGTTGGTTCAATATTCTTTCCAACGCGTTTCGGTGCGTCATGGACCATCGTCAGGGTCGATTGTGTATTTTGCAAACGCACCGGAACACAAGTTTTGTACCAGCTTTCTTGTTCTGTGGTTCAGAGCATTTTCTACATTTGAAAATAAAAAATGACACCTGCCCCAATGAGCAGCTATTGTGCGGCGCATCTGAAGGCTGATTCCGGCTGTTCAGTCCATTGACTTGGGGTTGCGACACACCCTGATCAATTACCCCCCCCCCCAAGCTAATGGTGGTACCCATTTTTCCGACTGGGATTGTAGCCTCACATGCACACTAGAGTAAGAGAAGTTTGGTTAAAAAAGGTCAGCTATCCAAGACATCTCTGCTACAATAGTTGTTGTAGGCTTGTAGCAGTAAAAAAATTATACATTCCAGAATCATTGAATTTAGATTTCACAACTTGCATCAATATACCAGGGTACCAACAAGTACCAACAATCAAGTCTAGATGTCCAGCTCATTCACAGTGGTACTCAATTTGCCCCCTGATCTGCCCTTTGGACTGTACAGACCTTTTTTCTCATGTATTCTGGCGCGTGTGCAAAATGGCAATGGACCCTGATGATGGTCCTTGACGCACCGAAACGCGTTGGAAGGAATAATGAACCAACTTATGTTGATTTTCACCTTTTCATTACCTATAGGATTTAAATAGGCCTCTGGGATTAACTCAAAACTGTGTTGGCATTGCTTGCGAGCTGAGAGTATACTTAGCAACAACGAAAAGTCGCCATCACAGAAGATTCCGTCTGTGGTCGCCACTTTTGAGATGGCAGGTTAAGTCTCTCAATCTTTGCGAGTGACGCAACTCAGCTACGCCGCGGCAGACTTGAGTTGAGGAATGATGTGGGGCGAGCGGTGTGCGAGGGTTGGACGGATTTAAGCTGCCCCGATGAGTTTTCTTTTATCTTTTATATTTCAGAATAGTCCAAGAGAAATTGCTCACTGGCGCATAGAGTGGCGACTTTTCAGTGTTGCTAAGTATATATCAAAAAGTTTGGATTCGACGGCAGCCAGAAGCGCTGTATAAATCTTATCCAACACCCGCAGTACTCCCTCTGAAAATTTTCTTTTTTAGACGACATTGCGGCAGTGCGCAAGCCTTTGGCGGCTCTGCAGCGCATGCGAATCGGCGATCTGACGGTGCAACAGGCGGGCGAGCGTTGGGCGCTGCAGCTTGTAGCCTTCGGAATCGACGAGAAGCATCGGAGCCTGCTGGCCAACATTCGAAAGTCGGGATTCTTCAGCCGCAGCGCCAGCTTTGCCGAACTCCTTCGCTCTCGCGTTCGCAGCCGCTACTGCGGCCTGGATGACCGTCTTGAAGCTGAGGAGGTCGCGATTGAGGAAATTGTGCTTGAAGAGACCGAGCAGGCTGCTGAGGAGACGGCTGCGGAGGAGCAGTGCCTGGACGCTAACGCGGTGCTGGACACGATCCAAGTAGCCGTGGCTGAATGGAAGCGCCAAGTGAAGCGGCTAAAAGATGAGGACATGACGGTCGATGCTGCCAAGCGTTTCCTTGGCGAGGAGATTTTCCAGGACGCTAAAAAGCTTGAAGCAGAACTGGCGACTGCGGGACTGATAAAGAGAGAGGTCGACAGTCTCAGACGCAAAATCAACTTCATCCGCAGCAAGACTAAGAATGATCGGCTGTGCGCTGCTCTGTGCACTATCTACCAGAACTACAGCATTGACATGGACGACAAGCTCAAGGACCTCACAGAGGTGGAGGCGACCGCGGATACGCTGAAGTTCAAGGACATCCGGGTCAGCAAGTTGGAGGCGAATGAACTGCTAAAGGACATGCTGCGCGAGCCCATGCTGCTGGAAGTCCTGGAAGCCTTCGGGAAAGCTCACGAGCTGGTGAAGTGGACTCGGCAACACCTGAAGAAGGACGATCTGAAAACTTTCTTCGACCTGGCCATGATTTACACCGGTGACGCAGGCGCGATGGAGCAGGCCAAGATCGAGTGCTTCTACCAGGCTGTTGTCGGCTTCGAGCCTTTGATCTACGACCTGCTGAGCTGCGATGGCCAGGTGACTCTGCAGCAAATCCAACAGAACTCTCAGCGGGTGCTGAAGCCGTGCCAGGCCTGCGCGAAGGCCTGCCAGCCCGGCGCCAAGGACTGCCAGAATTGCCTGCTGGTGCAGCATCTCTTGGACTCAAGCGATCGCGTTGACTGGCTTCAGGAGGTCAACTCCAGCAAGGGCACCGTGGAGCGGAGCACCGTCAGCAGGGTGAAGGCTGTTGCCACAGCCGGCAAGCTGCGAGTGCGGGCCCGGGACCCCACCGAGTTCGAGCTGGAGATCGACGGCCGGACCCTGGCTTTGGAGGACGTGCAGGACTTGCAGTCGAAGCTCATGCTGATCATCGGCCAGTCGGACGCTGACCAGGCCATGTTCAACAGCTTCATCGAGCTCACCAATCTGTTCGCCAGGCTGGTCAGTCTGTGCGATGGCCTGGGCAGCGACTGCTGTCCTCTGTTTGAGAACCTGACAGTCGAGGCCCTGCTCAAGCCAGGCTCGGTAGACAATCTGACTCTGAAGCTGAGTCAGCGCCTGCGGCCTCGCTCCGACCGCTTCACCGTGGCCGACCCGATTAACGGCATCCGGCAGGCCGTGGAGTTCCTGCTAACCTGCCGGAGGAGTGGCAGCAGCGGGTGGCAGCGGAGCCGGCGGCAGCATCCCGTGCCTCAACCTGTTCGGCGCCAGGCCAGCTGCGGTTCCTGCAGACTCACCTGCGCCGAGGAGCTGCTCGAGCAGAAGGACCGGCCGGCCGGGTCCCAGCCTGCTTCACCTTACTGCGGCTGTTCGCCGTCCCCAATGCTACAGCCGAAGAGGCAGTCACGAC
>NIVC01002687.1:95000-149756 GCA_002269645.1 Macrostomum lignano | reverse complement strand
AAAAAATGAACGGATGCTGGATATGCTGTAGTCGAAGACAATGGATCCAGAAGTGAGTCACTTACTCCTAGACCCAGCAGCCATTCTGTCATTTACCGAAATAGCTAGTCAAACCGTCAACTAAAGTCAATGCAAGCAGAAATCGATTTTTCTGTTTAAAAGCAGCTGCATCAGAAAGAAAGCTTCAAAAACATATCTGAGTTTTCTGATTGCAAGACAGCTGGAAAATGCATTGCAAATCGAACATTTTCCGCGCTTTGTGCTCTGTCGCTGGCACAGCTGGCGCTCTCGGCCCAGTACGAAACCTCGACAGGCGGCTGCGTGGTGCCGCAGACTCCGCAGCACTCGCTGGTGGCCTCGAGCGCGCCGCATGTGCGCCTTCCTGTGCTCTCAGAAGCTCCGTCGTCCCTGCATCGCCTGGAGCCGGCGCGCAGGCGTCTGCAACATGTCGGACAGCCTCCAGACCGCCAGTCTGACGAACGACACGACTGCCAGGCGTGGAGCGCCCTGCGCCAGCTCGGCCTCGTCGCCTTCTGGCCCATGAGCAACGCCACTCGGACTCGCAATGCGGTCTCGAACAGCGGCCATCTCGACCTGCAGGAGAACATCCCGATGCAGTACACGGACAGCGCCGTCAACTTCACTGGTCAGTCGGGTGTGTCAGAGCGGTTCAACATTGACGAGCTGACTTCGGTGTGTCTCACCAGCCTTACAATGTCCGTGTGGGTCAAGGTCACTAACCCAGCGAGAGGTGCGATGCCTCTGCTGGAGGGCCTCACAATGCCTTTTTCATACCACACTCGATTGTGGCTTTATCCTACAACTACCAACATCAAGTTCACCGTTGTATCGAAGGTCTCAGTGTCTGGACCCACCGACACGGCCAGCGGTTGGACCATATCGCCGCGGTGTACGACAGGCAGACTCCGGAAGTCAGGATCCTCGTCAACGGAACTCGACAGGCCACCAGCGGCTCGGCCACCAGCGGCTCGGCCACCGCTTTGACCTCGTGCGCGAACTTCGGCAGCAGAGTGCAGATCGGAGCCATCAGCCGCAGTTCCGGTCACAACCGCGTCTTCGAGGGCTTCATGAGATGCTTCGGAGTGTCAGAGAGAGCTCTGAGCGACTCTGAAGTTGCTCTGCTGCAGGGACTGTGCTGAGAGCAGTTTTAGGAATCGAAGCAAAAGTTCTAATGAAACTATTTCACTTTAATCAATCGTCTTTTCTGTAATCTTGAAAGTTACGAGTATTTATGGTAGTTGTCTGCAGGTCGTCGGCTCTTATCTATATTAATATTTTCTATATTACATATACAATTAACTGTTCATGTAATTTTAAACTTACTAATCTAAAATTTGTTCAGAGACACTTTAAAACTGTCGGTCTATTTTTTGTTCCGAACTATAAGACATGTACCTGGGTGTTGTGTTAACATAACGTTATTGGTTAATCATACTTTTTACTATACTCTCTCACTATTTACTTTACCAGCTGCATTTACGAAGCGGCCCAATTGACAATATTGAGCAAATATATCCTGCAAACGTCAATATGACCTACGAGTATTAACATCGAAAAAGATGGTATACGAACCAAAAATGTTGTTAGCTTTGAGATTGCACAGGTTACCGCCTGTCTGATAAAAATGAAAGAATCTGAAAATTATGGCATTTTAATAGAGTTCGGAACCTTTGGCACTACAAGAGGGATTTACATTTTACGAGCGTAGGCAGGTGTACAGTACGTTTAAAATCTCGCGAAATCAAAAGCTCATCCATTACTCAAATTTTGAGTTGCCTCGTGGATCCCCCCTGTCGCATATGTAATTCTTCCTTCACTATTTCAGTGTACACAGCACTTGAGCTCACGAAGATTTAATAAATAGCTATTTCCTGGCAAAATTTGTACAATTTCCAGTTCTCACACTGGTGCGGAAACCAGTACTTCATAGTTTTTGCTTGCTATCTAAAAGTCGAATTGGGCGAGTGAAGAAAGGCAAAGGCGGCACGCCACCACCAGTTGACGCTAAATAGGGGAGAGTCCTAATTTCTCAATGTACATTTTAGCCTACAATGTACAGTGTGGGGCGTGGGGTGGCTGTCTTATTCACTGCGCGTCACTTCTCAGTAGGGGTGCTGGACTGCTGGGGGCTTCTTTATCAGTTCTTGGTCAGTTGATTCCACGCGCTTCGCATAGGCCTTAAAACTTTTAAAACTCAACCAGACAGCAGAGATCAGATCGTCCTGACGTCTTACTTAACGCATTCCTGCCACACTGACTATAGAATATAACAAAACAATAAGTGTCGCCGGCAAGCCGTCCATCACAAATAGGATTTTGGTGTTTTAATGGTACTTGTTCAGGGCATTGTCTACAACCATGGCTGGGGCTGCAGGAGACCGAAGTGCGAGAAAATTAATTGATCAACCGAGCTTAGCTGTAGCCTACAATCGGAGTCAAGGTGAGACGCGGGTAGAATCCTTCTAAAAATTTAAATATTAACTCCCGAAATTTTTGTTAAAACAGATTCGTTCACCTGCACCGACGATGGAGTCGTACTGGACACTGACAATAGCAACCGGCTTGTTGCTATGGCCAAGAGACTCTGGCTTCGAATGTTTCCGTTGGGATTTCGAGACGAATTCTTGGTCATGTTCGCTCTATCGTGGCCCGCAGTGAGTAGTGGTATAAGCATTTTTTGTTGAATGATCGGTGGCAGCCAAATCTACCCCCTGAAGTATTGGTGGCAGGCAAATCTCCCCCCCTGAAGTATTGGTGGCAGGCAAATCTCCCCCCCCCTGAAGTATTGGTGGCAGGCAAATCTCCCCCCCCCTGAAGTATTGGTGGCAGGCAAATCTCCCCCCCCCCTGAAGTATTGGTGGCAGGCAAATCTACCCCCTGAAGTATTGGTGACAGCCAAATCTACCCCTGAAGTATTGGTGGCAGCCAAATCTACCACCTGAAGTATTGGTGGCAGCCAAATCTACCCCCTGAAGTATTGGTGGCAGCCAAATCTACCCCCTAAAGTATTGGTGGCAGCAAATCTACCCCCTGAAGTATTGGTGGCAGCCAAATCTACCCCCTGAAGTATTGGTGGCAGGCAAATCTACCCCCTGAAGTATTGGTGGCAGCAAATCTACCCCTGAAGTATTGGTGGCAGCCAAATCTACCCCCTGAAGTATTGGTGGCAGGCAAATCTACCCCCTGAAGTATTGGTGGCAGCAAATCTACCCCCTGAAGTATTGGTGGCAGCCAAATCTACCCCCTGAAGTATTGGTGGCAACCAAATCTACCCCCTAAAGTATTGGTGGCAGCAAATCTACCCCCTGAAGTATTGGTGGCAGCCAAATCTACCCCCTGAAGTATTGGTGGCAGGCAAATCTACCCCCTGAAGTATTGGTGGCAGCAAATCTACCCCCTGAAGTATTGGTGGCAGCCAAATCTACCCCCTGAAGTATTGGTGGCAGGCAAATCTACCCCCTGAAGTATTGGTGGCAACCAAATCTACCCCCTAAAGTATTGGTGGCAGCCAAATCCACCCCCTGAAGTATTGGTGGCAGCCAAATCTACCCCTGAAGTATGGTGACGTGAATTTATAGAGTTGATTGCTAATCTAGTCAATCACAGGAAGCAAATGCATAGACTCGAATGGATTGCTAATCCGCATCAATCACCGAAATGTTCAAATGAAATATACTTTAACCTTTCAAATATTTCAGATTTTGACAACATTTTTCCAGTTCTTTCTGCAAACCACCAGCATTATAATGTGCGGCCAATTGGGCAAGATTGACCTCGATAGCGTTGCTCTAGCGAACAGCGTGAGTTTTTTAAATCGGGGCTTAAATTTTAAGTCATTTTTTATTGTTCTAGTGTGTTTATCAGCCGATTAGTTCAAAAATAAATAAGAAAAAAACCACTTGGCTATTTGTAATAAACAAAAATGTAATTTTTGGTTGCTTTCATGTGTGGCTTATCAACGGGATTTTGGAGCTCATCAGGAGCTCAGGAAGGCATCCAACTGCGGAGTATACGCGTGAATTTCACGAGAGCATCAGATAGGCAATTCACGGACATGGCAGCCAAACCCAAGGGACAGATAGTGTAGACTGGTTGGCAATGATAAATTAAGTGCCGCTGTGCATCCTGTGTGAGCATAAGTTAGTTAGTTAGTTAGTTAGTTAGTTAGTTAGTTAGTATTAGTTAGTTAGTTAGTTAGTTAGTAAGTTAGTTAGTTAGTTAGTTAGTTAGTTAGTTAGTTAGTTAGTTAGTTAGTTAGTTAGTTAGTTAGTTAGTTAGTTAGTTAGTTAGTTAGTTAGTTAGTTAGTTAGTTAGTTAGTTAGTTAGTTAGTTAGTTAGTTAGTTAGTTAGTTAGTTACGAGCTAGTTAGATAGTCAGTCAGTCAGTCAGTCAGTCAGTCAGTCAGTCAGTCAGTCAGTCAGTCAGTCAGTCAGTCAGTCAGTCAGTCAGTCAGTCAGTCAGTCAGTCAGTCAGTCAGTCAGTCAGTCAGTCAGTCAGTCAGTCAGTCAGTCAGTCAGTCAGTCAGTCAGTCAGTCAGTCAGTCAGTCAGTCAGTCAGTCAGTCAGTCAGTCAGTCAGTCAGTCAGTCAGTCAGTCAGTCAGTCAGTCAGTCAGTCAGTCAGTCAGTCAGTCAGTCAGTCAGTCAGTCAGTCAGTCAGTCAGTCAGTCAGTCAGTCAGTCAGTCAGTCAGTCAGTCAGTCAGTCAGTCAGTCAGTCAGTCAGTCAGTCAGTCAGTCAGTCAGTCAGTCAGTCAGTCAGTCAGTCAGTCAGTCAGTCAGTCAGTCAGTCAGTCAGTCAGTCAGTCAGTCAGTCAGTCAGTCAGTCAGTCAGTCAGTCAGTCAGTCAGTCAGTCAGTCAGTCAGTCAGTCAGTCAGTCAGTCAGTCAGTCAGTCAGTCAGTCAGTCAGTCAGTCAGTCAGTCAGTCAGTCAGTCAGTCAGTCAGTCAGTCAGTCAGTCAGTCAGTCAGTCAGTCAGTCAGTCAGTCAGTCAGTCAGTCAGTCAGTCAGTCAGTCAGTCAGTCAGTCAGTCAGTCAGTCAGTCAGTCAGTCAGTCAGTCAGTCAGTCAGTCAGTCAGTCAGTCAGTCAGTCAGTCAGTCAGTCAGTCAGTCAGTCAGTCAGTCAGTCAGTCAGTTACCTCTGAGCAGGCTGTACGCAGCGTGTACAGCGGCCCTGACTCTTATCGACAGTATAAAATCTGGTTTTGGCGGTCGGCCATCAAGGGAGTGAATTGCACCAATCTCATTCTCAAGGCCACACTATTCCTTCACAATTCCCAAATGATTGTGGCCGCGAGCACGGAATTTAGTCACAGTAAACACAGTAAGCCACTGTCCTTATCGCGCATTCCAGTTCATCAACGTGGCGGGCATCTGCATCGGGGTGGGCATGAGCACCGCCTGCGATACCCTGTTCTCCCAGACGTTCGGCAGCCGCAACAAGAAGCGCATGGGCATGTACCTGCAGCGCGGCCTTATGGTGATGTACTCGGTCCTGGTGCTGCTGTGGTGTCTTCATCTCAATATTAAGCCCGTGCTGCTCTGGCTTGGCCAGAATTCAGTGATAGCCGACAAGACTGCCCGGTACATGCTGTACTTTATGCCCGGACTCTTTGTGAGTTTCCCTCCCATCCTGTCTGTCTGCGAACTGTGGGGTGTCCGGGACATTCATAAGGATAATTACTGAAACTCATGAGGATAATCACTGAAACTTCACGAGGATAATCACTGAAAATTCACGAGGATAATCACTGAAACTTCAAGAGGATAATCACTGAAACTCATGAGGATCATCACTGAAACTTCACGAGGATAATCACTGAAACTCATGAGGCTAATCACTGAAATCACCGAATCACTGAAACTTCACTGACACTGAAAATTCATGAAAATAATCATTGAAAGTTCATGAGGATAATATCACTGAAACTTCATGAGGATAACCACTGAAACTCTATGGTATCACGAACTCATTGCAATTACATATAGCAAAAGAACTTTTAAGCATTGTTTAATTTATAATAGCTCGCGTTTGTTTTGATAAAAAAAAGCTTTAAAACTAATTTCAGTTCGACTACAGCTTCCTAGTTCTCAGTAGATTCCTGCAAAATCAGAACATCATGTACCCGCCAATGATTGCTGGTTTCGTTGGAAATATTTTCAATGTTGTCAGTCAGTACCTGGCTATACATATATTCGACTATGGCTACCTGTGAGTACCTCCTGTTTTCAACTCTCACCTGTTAGATACAACCTGTTATCTGTTAGACAACTGTCACCAGTTAGACAAGAACTGTTACCTGTTAGACAAGAACTGTCACCTGTTAGACACAACTGTCACCTGTTAGACAAGAACTGTCACCTGTTAGACACAACTGTCACCTGTTAGACACAACTGTCACCTGTTAGACACAACTGTCACCTGTTAGACACAACTGTCACCTGTTAGACACAACTGTCACCTGTTAGACACAACTGTCACCTGTTAGACACAACTGTCACCTGTTAGACACAACTGTCACCTGTTAGACAAGAACTGTCACCTGTTAGACACAAATGTCATCTGTTAGACACAGCTGTCACCAGTTAGACACAACTTTCACCTGTTAGACACAGCTGTCACCTGTTAGACACAACTGTCACCAGTTAGACACAACCTGTCACCTGTTAGACACAACTTTCACCTGTTAGACACAACCTGTCACCTGTTAGACACAACTTTCACCTGTTAGACACAAAATCTTACAAAAATTAACACCTGAAATTTCTGCAGTTCATCAGCTGTACTTCAAGCATCATCTCTAGCCGTAATGTTCTTTCTCACACTAATCTACACATTGTGTACGGGCGTGTACAAAGACTGCTGGGACGGCTGGAAGGTGGAGTCTTTGTACAAGTGGTGGGATTTCGTGAAACTCGCGGTTCCAGGTATTTTTCTAATCGCGCTGGAAGAATGGAGCTTCGAAATTTCCACCATAGTTGCTGGTGAGCAAACTGTTGCATCAGGGGTGACCATTTTTGAAGGCCTAATCTAGTCTGGAAATGCGTTGGTGAATGAGCAATAATGGACAAGCAACGCAGAAGAAGGCTACACTCGGTTTTCTTAGAAATGAGATGGAGGCCGGATATAGGAACGTCATATTTGTCGTATCGCTGCTGCATTCAGTATGCTCTCGAGAACGCAAAGCGCTAAATGGGGTTTCGCCCATAGACTTTTCTTGAAGCAGGGGTTGGAAAACTCCGGTCCGCTAAGCCTCTCTGTCCGGCCACCGGGTCCTTTGAAACTTCACAATAGCAATCCGGCCTGCTCAAGGTTGGTGTCTCTTCTCAGCTCTCTTCTCTTTTCTCTCCTCTTCTCTCCCTTCTCTCACTTCTCTCTTCTCTCCTCTCCTCTGGCCCGCAGCCATGCGCTAGATTCTCTATCTCTTCCTTGATGTTACCAAACTTTTGTTGAACCCTGCTGTAGAGCTTACTAAATGCTCAACAATACGTACCTTGCAGGCCTACGGGTCATTTCAAATGAAATCGAGGCTTAACTTCCTTCTACTTTAGCTGTCCATGAAGAATTTAAGGCGTGACGTAAAATTGCAATAAGCAATTTCATTTTTACACTGTTACAATTTAAATTATAGTAATACAAGCTAACATTAGGGATTATAATTGCTTCCAGGCACTCTGGGTGAAGTGCAACTTGGGGCTCAGTCTATTGTATTCCAAATGGAAGCCATCTCCTACATGGTGAGTGCTGAAGACATGTGAAACATACAATATATTTTTATACTTAAAATAAAACTTTATGAGTGACTTTACCGAACTCACAGATTCCATTTGGCATCTCTGTGGCCGTTAATATTCGAGTTGGTCAGCAACTGGGCGGCAACCAGCCTCTGGGAGCGGCTCAGTCATTTCGGATTGGACTGCTAATGATGAGTAAGCTCTGGCTTCTTGAGCAGCCATTACTGTCATCTGGGGCGATGCTTGGGTTGTCAGGCTGGCATTTTGGGTATCAGGGAGACGGCACTTTGGGTGTCAGGGAGACGGTACTTTGGGTGTCAGGGAGACCGCGCTTTGGGTGTCAGGGAGACGGCACTTTGGGTGTCAGGGAGACGGCAATTTAAGAGTCAGGGAGGCGGCACTTTGGGTGTCAGGGAGACGGTACTTTGGGTGTCAGGGAGGCGGCACTTTGGGTGTCAGGGAGACGGTACTTTGGGTGTCAGGGAGACGGCGCTTTGGGTGTCAGGGAGACGGCGCTTTGGGTGTCAGGGAGACGGCGCTTTGGGTATCAGGGAGACGGTACTTTGGGTGTCAGGGAGACGGCGCATTGGGTGTCAGGGAGACGGCGCTTTGGGTGTCAGGGAGACGGCGCTTTGGGTGTCAGCGAGACGGCAATTTAAGAGTCAAGGAGGCGGCACTTTGGGTGTCAGGGAGACGGCGCTTTGGGTGTCAGCGAGACGGCAATTTAAGAGTCAGGGAGACGGCACTTTGGGTGTCAGGGAGACGGTACTTTAGGTTTTCAGGGAGACGGCACTTTGGGTGTCAGGGAGACGGTACTTTAGGTTTTCAGGGAGACGGCACTTTGGGTGTCAGGGAGACGGCGCTTTGGGTGTCAGGGAGACGGCACTTTGGGTGTCAGGGAGACGGCGCTTTGGGTGTCAGGGAGACGGCGCTTTGGGTGTCAGGGAGACGGCAATTTGGGTGTCAGGGAGACGGCGCTTTGGGTGTCAGGGAGACGGCGCTTTGGGTATCAGGGAGACGGTACTTTGGGTGTCAGGGAGACGGCGCTTTGGGTGTCAGGGAGACGGCGCTTTGGGTGTCAGGGAGACGGCGCTTTGGGTGTCAGCGAGACGGCAATTTAAGAGTCAAGGAGGCGGCACTTTGGGTGTCAGGGAGACGGCGCTTTGGGTGTCAGGGAGACGGTACTTTGGGTGTCAGGGAGACGGTACTTTGGGTGTCAGGGAGACGGCGCTTTGGGTGTCAGGGAGACGGCGCTTTGGGTGTCAGGGAGACGGCGCTTTGGGTGTCAGCGAGACGGCAATTTAAGAGTCAAGGAGGCGGCACTTTGGGTGTCAGGGAGACGGCGCTTTGGGTGTCAGGGAGACGGCGCTTTGGGTGTCAGGGAGACGGCGCTTTGGGTGTCAGGGAGACGGCAATTTGGGTGTCAGGGAGACGGTACGAGTACTTTGGGTGTCAGGGAGACGGTACTTTGGGTGTCAGGGAGACCGCGCTTTGGGTGTCAGGGAGACGGCACTTTGGGTGTCAGGGAGACGGCGCTTTGGGTGTCAGGGAGACGGTACTTTGGGTGTCAGGGAGACGGCGCTTTGGGTGTCAGGGAGACGGCGCTTTGGGTATCAGGGAGACGGTACTTTGGGTGTCAGGGAGACGGCGCTTTGGGTGTCAGGGAGACGGCGCTTTGGGTGTCAGCGAGACGGCAATTTAAGAGTCAAGGAGGCGGCACTTTGGGTGTCAGGGAGACGGCGCTTTGGGTGTCAGGGAGACGGCGCTTTGGGTGTCAGGGAGACGGTACTTTGGGTGTCAGGGAGACGGCGCTTTGGGTGTCAGGGAGACGGCGCTTTGGGTGTCAGCGAGACGGCAATTTAAGAGTCAAGGAGGCGGCACTTTGGGTGTCAGGGAGACGGCGCTTTGGGTGTCAGGGAGACGGTACTTTAGGTTTTCAGGGAGACGGCACTTTGGGTGTCAGGGAGACGGCACTTTGGGTGTCAGGGAGACGGCGCTTTGGGTGTCAGGGAGACGGCACTTTGGGTGTCAGGGAGACGGCGCTTTGGGTGTCAGGGAGACGGCGCTTTGGGTATCAGGGAGACGGCACTTTGGGTGTCAGGGAGACGGCGCTTTGGGTATCAGGGAGACGGCAATTTAAAAGTCAGGGAGACGGCGCTTTGGGTATCAGGGAGACGGCACTTTGTGTGTCAGGGAGACGGCAATTTAAAAGTCAGGGAGACGGCGCTTTGGGTATCAGGGAAACGGCACTTTGGGTGTCAGGGAGACGGCACTTTGGGTGTCAGGGAGACGGCAATTTAAAAGTCAGGGAGACGGCGCTTTGGGTATCAGGGAGACGGCAATTTAAAAGTCAGGGAGACGGCACTTTGGGTGTCAGGGAGACGGCGCTTTGGGTGTCAGGGAGACGGCGCTTTGGGTATCAGGGAGACGGCACTTTGTGTGTCAGGGAGACGGCAATTTGGGTGTCAGGGAGACGGCGCTTTGGGTATCAGGGAGACGGCACTTTGTGTGTCAGGGAGACGGCAATTTAAAAGTCAGGGAGACGGCAATTTAAAAGTCAGGGAGACGGCGCTTTGGGTATCAGGGAGACGGCGCTTTGGGTATCAGGGAAACGGCACTTTGGGTGTCAGGGAGGCGGCACTTTGGGTGTCAGGGAGACGGCACTTTGGGTGTGAGGGAGACGGCGCTTTGTGTGTCTTGGGTGTCAAATATAGAATGATTTAATAGGCCTTTATGTAATTTTTGCCTAAGTTTCCTGTCTGACACTAATTTTTAGGTGTTACGGCCCTTCTAATGCTGACAATATTTGCCTCGCTTCGCAATTACCTTCCGTTCATCTTCTCATCGGATGAGTGAGTCTTCTTGCATAGACTTTGCTTCGTTATTATTGCATTAACAATCACTCTCTGTGCCTCTCGGCCCTCATGGCTGTGAATCGCATTACTCCCTTTGCCAATTTTTCGTGAATATCTCACCTAGTTTTTTTTCTTGAAAAAAACAGCAGCGTTTTTCAATCAACAAGATTTTTAGTGAGGCTTTTCTGAATTCTGTGGGTCACTACGCGGGCACACTCTGACCCATTTGTATCAGATTAGAGAAAACTAGCCAGGATCAGGTGACATGTAACTACGAGCTACACTTCAGCTTGTGATTTTAGTTCGAAAATGCTTACAAGAATCGTTGCAAAGATTAGATAAAATTTGATTAGCGAATGGCGGCACCAAGCAGCGGCAGAATTAACTGCTGTAAAATGTGCATATAGCCAACAAAGCTCCGATATCATGTTGGCCCTTCAAATTGCGTAAACTATAATTGTAAGATGTGAGAACAGATTTTAAACTAGAATAAAACAATATTTTTTTCATTTTGTGATGTAACAAGCTGACATGAAAGTTAATAAAAGTAGCTTTTTACCGTATAAGGACAGAACTAAGGACTGTTTTGAACAAATTCAAACATGAATTGCATGCAATCATATTTTCAGAGAAATTGTTCACGTGGCCTCCAACGTGTTGCCAATATTGGGCGCCTTCCAAATTGCTGATGGCGTAACCGTGAGTTCTATTGAAACAGGAGCATAAAATAATTTGTCTATATTTCTACTTAAAGTAGCATACTGGGAACGATTGGATTTTCTTCCGCCAGGCCACATCTAGCGGGGCGATTCGCGGTTGCGGCCGCCAAATCCAGGGCGCCGTGGTTCTGTTCGTCGGGTTCTACATTATCGGCCTGCCAATGGGGATCTCGTTGGCCCTAGCAACCGATCTGCAGGTGCTGGGTGAGAACGTTTGGGCTTTGATTGGGGCATTAATGACCTCTATAGAGTTGCTTCTGTCTATTGTTACCTGCATGTAACCTACCACAGCCTGCCATCCTCCCCCGCAATCCCCAACCCACCTCAACAGATCCCCAACCCACCCAACCATCCCTAACCCACCCAACCATCCCCAACCCACCTAACCATCCCCAACCCACCTAACCATCCCCAACCCACCCAACCATCTCCAACCCACCCAACCATCCCCAACCCACCCAACCATCCCAACCCACTCAACCATCCCCAACCCACCCCAACCATCCCCAACCCACCCCAACCATCCCCAACCCACCCCAACCATCCCCAACCCACTCAACCATCCCCAACCGACCCCAACCATCCCCAACCCACCCCAACCATCCCCGACCCCAACCCACCCCAACCATCCCCAACCCACCCCAATCATCCCCAACCCACCCCAATCATCCCCAACCCACCCCAACCATCCCCAACCCACCCCAACCATCCCCAACCCACCCCAACCATCCCCAACCCACCCAACCATTCCCAACCCACCCAACCATCCCCAACCATCCCCAACCCACCCCAACCCACCCCAACCATCCCCAACCCACCCAACCATTCCCAACACCCAACCATCCCCAACCATCCCCAACCCACCCCAACCCACCCCAACCATCCCCAACCCACCCAACCATCCCCAACCCACCCCAACCCACCCAACCATCCCCAACCATCCCCAACCCACCCCAACCCACCCCAACCATCCCCAACCCACCCAACCATTCCCAACCCACCCAACCATTCCCAACCCACCCAACCATCCCCAACCCACCCCAACCATCCCAACCATCCCCAACCCACCCCAACCCACCCCAACCCACCCAACCCCCCAACCATCCCCAACCCACCCCAACCATTCCCAACCCACCCACCCGCCGCAGGCATGTGGATCGGCCTGCTAGTGGGCTACTCAATCGAGGCCGTGGCCTTCTGCTGCCTGGTGCTCCGCCTGAACTGGCGCCTCGAGGCCCACAATGCGCAGCTGCGCGCCTACGGCGAAGACGCCGCCGAGGCGGAGATCGTCGACGCCGACCAGTCGATCGGCAACAACAACAGCAGCAGCGTCGTCGCGGGTGGCAACGCTACAGCGACAGCTCAAACCACTGGCAAGATTCGGCATCCTACCTGCCCTCTGACGCTGAGAGCGAGTGCTCGCCGCTCGTGTCGAACTCCTTCCACAATGAGATCGCCTTCTACAGCGACCCGGAGTCGTCCAGTGCGTCCGCAATGCGCTACAGGCGTCGCCAGGCCGCGCGTCGTAAAAACTCGCGCCGACGCCACACCGAGCAGATCTACACCGGCAGGTTCTACTCGCGCAGCTTCTCCGTTCACTTCGGCGACAGCTCCGATGAGGATGAGGACGAGACGGAAAGCGAAGTGGACTCGGAGAGCGGCGACGCCTTCAAGTCTGTGCTGGTCAAGCGGCTGCTGACCCTGGCCTTCCTGATGGCCGCCTTTGCCGGCTCCGTGCTGCTGCGACTGTTCAGTCAGCACGACGATTCTCTGGGACTGTTGACTACTCCCGTTGCTAACTGCACTGCCGTCACTGCTGGCGCTGCGTCTTCTTCTGGTTTTGCTACTTTTAGCACCGCAGCGGCGCTTTGATGAATAAGCCAGGCACCCATGCGTGTGCTGACTCTGCATTGGGAGATTTCTCCTATTGTTGATTCTCTCCGTATCTCTCGACATTTTCTGCTGGCGCTCTCTTGCCTGTCTGGCGACCCTCTTGTCTGTCTGGTGATTCTCTCTTGTCTGTCTGGCGACCCTCTTGTCTGTCTGGTGATTCTCTCTTGTCTGTCTGGTGATTCTCTCTTGTCTGTCTGGCGACCCTCTTGTCTGTCTGGTGATTCTCTCTTGTCTGTCTGGTGATTCTCTCTTGTCTGTCTGGCGACCCTCTTGTCTGTCTGGTGATTCTCTCTTGTCTGTCTGGCGACCCTCTTGTCTGTCTGGTGATTCTCTCTTGTCTGTCTGGCGACCCTCTTGTCTGTCTGGTGATTCTCTCTTGTCTGTCTGGTGATTCTCTTGTCTGTCTGGTGATTCTCTCTTGTCTGTCTGGTGATTCTCTCTTGTCTGTCTGGCGACCCTCTTGTCTGTCTGGTGATTCTCTCTTGTCTGTCTGGTGATTCTCTTGTCTGTCTGGTGACACTCTTGTCTGTCTGGTGACACTCTTGTCTGTCTGGTGATTCTCTCTTGTCTGTCTGGTGACCCTCTTGTCTGTCTGGCGACCCTCTTGTCTGTCTGGTGATTCTCTCTTGTCTGTCTGGTGATTCTCTTGTCTGTCTGGTGACACTCTTGTCTGTCTGGTGATTCTCTCTTGTCTGTCTGGTGACTCTCTTGTCTGTCTGGCGATTCTCTCTTGTCTGTCTGGTGATTCTCTCTTGTCTGTCTGGCGACCCTCTTGTCTGTCTGGTGATTCTCTCTTGTCTGTCTGGTGATTCTCTCTTGTCTGCCTGGTGATTCTCTCTTGTCTGTCTGGTGACACTCTTGTCTCTGGTGACGCTCTTGTCTGGTGACCCTCTTGTCTGTCTGGTGACCCTCTTGTCTGTCTGGTGACACTCTTGTCTGTCTCGTGACGCTCTGGTCTGTCTGGTGACCATCTTGTCTGGTGACGCTCTCCTTTCTGTCTAGACAGACACATAACGCATGAATATTTCAATCCAAAACCCCAAAAAGAAGCTGAATTCAGCCTACACCCATAAATTGTGCTTTTCTAGTAGTACGAGACGAGCGTGCCGATTGATTTTTTTTATTATTACGATTTTTAACAATTAACCCTTTTTGATTATATAGATATACTGAAGTTAATTTTTCAATTGTTATCAGTTCCCTTGTGATCGCTTACAAAATTTTCCTTTTTCGTTGCTGTTGATTCGAAATATGCAATATACTACTGCTATCAGAATGCAAAGTTAATTATTCGAAAATTACTAACATTTTGTAACCAATGCTTGATGACCTTCTATGAGAGGAGGCTGAGGTGCCTCTGTGTTTTAGGAAGTTGACCGCTTCCTTTGCCCTTTGAACCCACCTGAGCAGAGACTCAAACGACTGCAATGCGACTGGTGAGTCACGAGCGCGTCATGTGCAGTTGTAGAATCGTAAGAATCTCAAAAAATCGTCCCAAGAGTCGGTGTGTTAGCGCTTAACTCTTACTAACTCAAGTAGACTAAATAGAGTTTATCCTCGTGTAAATGCGAAATGAGATAATAATTAGTTGGTTAAAAGTGACTCAGACGTAACTCAGTGATTCTACAGTGACTCTACGGCCCCGGGAGTCGTAGACATGAAAGGTCCAAACTTAGACGACTGATCAATTTTAGCAACTTTTACTAAATTGCTAGTTTTAGAATCATCTGGAGTCACATGTTCACTCTTTGGGGCAACGAAAGTGACTCTTTTTGGGTATTGATCACACCTAGCTCCCACCTGAATGACAGCATGAAGCATGACCAATTTACCAATAAACAGTAAATAGAAAGCCATTAAAATTTTAATGAATTAGCGCACACGAAATGCCGCCGAGGCAGTTGAAATTAATGGATCAACCACAACAGTGTAATAATGTATTGTTTGAAGGGTTAGAAGTTGCTTAACAGTATTCAGAGGCGAATATATGGATTTAATAGTTGATTTTTGGGAATTTTTTTGCATTTTTTACACTCGCAAATAATTGGGCTTAGCCGCGACGCCAAACTTCTTTTGTTGAAAATAAATTCAATAAGCAAAGCGCCGCATCTACATGTACAGCTAAAAAACCATGACTTATTAAATATGAAGAGCAATTAAAACTGTGAAAAATGATGCGCAAAAACTTGCCTAATAATCATATCATAGAGAAGGTAAGAGGGGGACAGGAGGGGACAAGAGGGCAGAGGGGAGAAGGGAAGAGGGGGACAGGAGGGGACAAGAAGGCAGAGGGGAGAAGGTAAGAGGGGGACAGGAGGGGACAAGAGGGCAGAGGGGAGAAGGGAAGAGGGGGACAGGAGGGGACAAGAGGCAGAGGGGAGAAGGGAAGAGGGGGACAGGAGGGACAAGAGGGGGAGAGGGGAAGAGGGGAACAGGAGGGGACAAGAGGGCAGAGGGGAGAAGGGAAGAGGGGGACAGGAGGGGACAAGAGGGGGAGAGGGGAAGAGGGGGACAGGAGGGGACAAGAGGTGGAGAGGGGAAGAGGGGGACAGGAGGGGACAAGAGGTGGAGAGGGAGAAGGGAAGAGGGGACAGGAGGGGACAAGAGGTCAGAGGGGAGAAGGGAAGAGGGGACAGGAGGGGACAAGAGGGCAGAGGGGAGAAGGGAAGAGGGGAACAGGAGGGGACAAGAGGGCAGAGGAGAGAAGGGAAGAGGGGGACAGGAGGGGACAAGAGGGGGAGAGGGGAAGAGGGGGACAGGAGGGGACAAGAGGTGGAGAGGGAGAAGGGAAGAGGGGACAGGAGGGGACAAGAGGGCAGAGGGGAGAAGGGAAGAGGGGGACAGGAGGGGACAAGAGGGCAGAGGAGAGAAGGGAAGAGGGGGACAGGAGGGGACAAGAGGGGGAGAGGGGAAGAGGGGGACAGGAGGGGACAAGAGGTGGAGAGGGGAAGAGGGGGACAGGAGGGGACAAGAGGTGGAGAGGGGAAGAGGGGGGACAGGAGGGGACAAGAGGGGAGAAGAGAGCGGAAGAAACGTAGAGTGGAGAAAAGGAAGCAGTGTTAGTGAAGAAAAACGAACCCAAACGCAAAGAATGAAGAGCCGCAACAAGCAATATTGCGTATTTAATAATTTATTACACAGCGAGAATAATTAAAAAGCAACAAAAAATCTCGACACTACTACTATACTGAAGTTTGCAAATTCACACGCTATGAAACACTGCCGACTGTCGGCATAGAAATCCAGTAAGCACTTGTGCTGTGGTCACAGGGCCATCTTGCGCCCCTCGACACTCATAGGGACAGCTTTTTTAATCGACTTGCCGCTGCGACGCTTGTCTTTCAATTGACGCACGTGCCGTTCGAACCAGACTTGGCGTTCGCGTTTTTTCGGCGCAGCGGAGGCCAGTTTAACTGCGTCCATGTCAACCCGGGGCTTGGGCCGAACCACGTAGTCTTTGTTTGACGGCATGGGCACTCGGGCGCGGCCGACGTAGCCCGGCTCGCCCGGCTTGGCCTTGCCGCGCTGGTCCGAACCGTCGCCCCGGCCTGGCCGCGCAAGAAAATTTAGATTTTTTCAATTCCTACTTACAGTAGCTTGAAAGAAAAGATCTAAAAAGCTTTAAAAAGATTATTATTATGTCACATACTGACTATCCTACTTATAGTAGGATTGTCAATCTAGCATCTAGCTCTAGCCTCTAATCTAAACCTAACCCGAACCTCAAATCCGAAGCCTTTTGTCATCTGTTCTACTTACAGTAGCTTTAATTCACATTATAGAATAATATTGCAATCTTCTAGCTACTATACTAATAGTAGCTATTACTATTAATAATAGCTACTATTAATAAAACTAGCTACTATACTAATAGTAGCTAATTTTGAATTATACCCCATAAAATCTCACCGGAAGATCTGGCATCGCTGGCCCGTTTGTGCTGCGGAATATTAGCATAATCCCGCTCCTCTCGCTCCTCCTTAGTCAGGGTGCTGTAGTTGTCAGTTAGCTGAAAGATAGGCCTAGACCAGGTGTTAATTAGCCTGCCGCAGATGATCTTATTAGGCCGAGACTCGCGCTTGTGCTTGTACAGGTACATCACAGCCTTGCCGAGGCCGCTGCTAGCCAGTCCGTCCGAGTCTATGCCGGGAATGGTCTCCAGCATTCTCAGTAGGGTCTCGCGAATCTGCAACGACGGCAGTGAGCCATCGGACAGGGGGCCAGCCACTCGGTGATGGCGCTGAGCATTGCGCTGTCGCTCAGGCTGGACACGACATCGGCTTTAGTGAGCAGGCTCACCACCTTGGGTAATAGCTTCATCTTTTTGGTTGCTGGGCGACCGCTTTTCATCAGTTCCCGATCACTCTGCGCCGCTTCAAGCATCTCGTAGACAACCTGAGATAGAGATAGTTTTGATGAGGAAATTCGAATGAGCCATAACGCAATCATAACCTCCCGGTGTCAAACTCTAATCCTTGGTGTCAAATTATAATTCTTGATGCCAAGTTATAACCCAGGATACCAAATTCTAATCTAGGTTACCAAATTCTAATCTAAGATACCAAATTCTAATCTAGGATACCAAATTCTAAGTCAGGATACCAAATTCTAATCTAGATTACCAAAGTCTAATCTAGGTTACCAAATTCTAAGCCAGGATACCGAATTCTAATCTAGTATACCAAATTCTATGCCAGGATACCAAATTCTAATCTAGGATACTAAATTCTAATCTAGGATACTAAATTCTAATCTAGGATACTAAATTCTAATCTAGGATACCAAATTCTAATCTAGTATACCAAATTCTATGCCAGGATACCAAATTCTAATCTAGGATACCAAATTCTAATCTAGGATACCAAATTCTAAGCCAGGATACCAAATTCTAATCTAGGATACTAAATTCTAATCTAGGATACTAAATTCTAATCTAGGATACCAAATTCTAATCTAGGATACCAAATTCTAATCTAGGATACCAAATTCTAAGCCAGGATACCAAATTCTAATCTAGGATACCAAATTCTAATCTAGGATACTAAATTCTAATCTAGAATACTAAATTCTAATCTAGGATACCAAATTCTAATCTAGGATACGTAATTCTTATCTAGGATACCAAATTCTAAGCCAGGATACCAAATTCTAATCTAGGATACTAAATTCTAATCTAGGATACTAAATTCTAATCTAGGATACCAAATTCTAATCTAGGATACCAAATTCTAATCTAGGATACCAAATTCTAAGCCAGGATACCAAATTCTAATCTAGGATACGTAATTCTTATCTAGGATACCAAATTCTAAGCCAGGATACCAAATTCTAATCTAGGATACTAAATTCTAATCTAGGATACTAAATTCTAATCTAGGATACCAAATTCTAATCTAGGATACCAAATTCTAAGTCAGGATACCAAATTCTAAGTCAGGATACCAAATTCTAATCTAGGATACCAAATTCTAATCTAGGATACCAAATTCTAATCTAGGATACCAAATTCTAATCTAGATACCAAATTCTAACCTAGGATACCAAATTCTAATCTAGGATATCAAATTCTAATCTAGGATACCAAATTCTAATCTAGGATATCAAATTTTAATCTAGGATATCAAATTCTAATCCAGGATATCGAATGCTAATCCAGGATATCAAATTCTAAGCCAGGATACCAAATTCTAATCTAGGATACCAAATTCTAATCTAATCTAGGATACCAAATTCTAATCTAGGATACCAAATTCTAATCTAGAATACCTGGGTTATAACGCTATCAGCGTCAGTCAAGAATTCGCTGCGCGCCGAACTGCGCTTAGACGAACGGCGGCGTTCCTCCTTCTTGCGCTGCATAATCGCGTCGAAATCTGACACGGGAAATCCGGGTGGCTGATCCTCGTCGCCGCTCGATGACGATGACCCGTCATCGTCGCCGTCTCTCTTTTTCTTCGGCTTCGTAACGCCGGTTTCGCCCACGACGTCGCCTTCAGCCCCGGCCTCCTCGGCATTGAATCCTTCGAACTCTTCGTCCATGTCAGCTTCACCGGCGACATCGTCTTTGTCATCCTCCTGGTCGGAGTCGCCAAAGATATCGGTGATGATGCCACCGCTGGCTCCGGCCTCCTGATGCTGCTGCTGTTGAACCGAGTTAGCATTCTCAGCGTCCGGATCGTCCATAACGGTCGGCCGATGCTTGCGCGGCTGTTTAGCCTCGGGCGGCTCGAAGCCTTCAAAATCAGATTCGGCGTCGTCTTCGCCATCGTCGGCGTGCTCTGCAGCGGCAGCTGCAACAGTCCGATCGCGATTCGGCTCGTCATCTTCCGAAGACGATGATAATCGGCGACGTTTGCGCGACTCAGCGCCCGACGTCTGGGCAGCTTCATCGTCTAAGTTGGGTTCGACAGTTTCACTATCTGTAACAACCACATTGGGTTCCACTGTGTCGCCATCTGTAACAACCACATTGGGTTCCACTGCATCGCCATCTGTAACAACCACATTGGGTTCCACTGCATCGCCATCTGTAACAACCACATTGGGTTCCACTGCATCGCCATCTGTAACAACCACATTGGGTTCCACTGCATCGCCATCTGTAACAACCACATTGGGTTCCACTGCATCGCCATCTGTAACAACCACATTGGGTTCCACGTCAATTTCAACGACTGATTCAACGACAACAGAATCTGCAACTACAGGCTGCTGTTCAAGACCGTTATCTTCGGAATTTTCTGAGATTTGCATGCTGTCATTATCGGCCGAGTCATTGGCAATGACTGCTTCTTCAGCGATAGGCGAAGCTGGCCGTTCTACATCGGGTGAAGCTGGCTCTTCTACATCGGGTGAAGCTGGCTCTTCTACATCAGGTGAAGTTGGCCGTTCTGCATCAGGTGAAGCTGGCCGTTCTACATCAGGTGAAGCTGGCTGTTCTACAACAGGTGAAGTTGGCCGTTCTACATCAGGTGAAGCTGGCTGTTCTACATCAGGTGAAGCTGGCTCTTCTACATCAGGTGAAGCTGGATGTTCTACATCGGATGAAGCTGGATGCTCATCTTCATCAGGTGAAGCTGGGTGATTATGAGACATTGGCGACTGTGATGCAGTGTAGCTATCCTGACTACTGTCCAAGTTGAGCTGCTCCTGTTGAGCACTATTTGACTGTCTATCTTCTGAAGCATCTAATTGAGGAGACATTGGCCGACTGGCAAGTTGTTGTTGCTCAATCATTTCAGATTGAGAGTTTGAGTCTGAATGATAGTCATTATCTGCCATTGGTAAGCAAAACTTTCATGCATTTGATTAAAAACAATTTATATAAGCTGGATTTTTTAATAACATTTCATGGCTTAAATTAATGTACATGAGGCCATTATTTAAGTTATTATATATCTCCAAAGCATACCACACATGTAAAACTGCTGGCCTACCTGGCTGGCATTGGCATAAATTGTGGCAGACCAAGGGTAAGTAAAAATGCAGTAAAATATAACCACTTGATCTACTCCACATCCAATTCAGTTATATATTTTAAATGGTCATCCTATTTATATGCCTGGCTAAACCTATTTTTTTAAAACAAAACTATTTTACAACACAACATATTATATAAAATGACAATGAATATAGGCCAATTTCAACCAGTTGCTAATCAGATTGTCATATTCTATTTTAATATATGGGATAATGTAGTGACTAAGAGCAAAAATTAGCCTGGTAAAATAATGAGAAAGTGACCAAAATATTATTAGATTATTAATTAACTAATAATTAAGTTAGCAAGATACTTAAGGATATAGTACTTAGGGCAATCCAATAATTTTGTACATTAAATTATTTTGTTGAAAATAATAACCTTCAAGTTACTTTAAGCTTATTAAGTGATGGAATAGATAATAAAAAGCAAATGTAATATGTTTTTGGGTGCTTATTTTTGTTAAAACAATATTTTTAATTGGTATAAATTTAACTAATCAATTAAAGCATGGCTAGACAACCTATTGCCCTAACAACAATCATACTTATGGCTAAGCTATATCCTATTATAAAACTCTGCAAACGTGATATCAACTTGCAATCTATATGAAAACAATGATAGATTAGACAGCCTATATGAAATGGCTTGCTAGATACTACCTGTTTGCTAACCATAAGTGCAGCCACTATCTAGCTGCTTTTGCTTACTAGTAACAATGTTAAGAAGGGCTCTATCAGTATCAGAGGTCCAATGTGTAGGGGTTTTGTTGAATAGATTAATGCTACTCAATCAGTTTTTTATAGGCCTATCTTTTGTTTTAGAAAAGTCCAAAAGAAATTGCTCACTGGTGTATAGAGTAGACACTTTTCAATGTTGCTGAGTATATATAAAATTTAAAACAATAAAAAATCAATTTAGAAATGGGTCAAGTATTAGGAAAACTTTTTTTATGCTTTTAATATTTGAATTTTTAATTTGAATACCCCTATGGAGGCTTAATGTACTATTAATAATAACCGAAATAGGACATTTTTCTCCAATTCCAAGAAATCTAAGTCCTCTGCCCTACCTAAACAAAATTTATTGATAGCCATGAGATTAATAAATTATAATTTTTCCTTAGATTAGAACTTCCCCATAACAACCCTTATGAATATGACATCAATAGGCCTAGGATTTTTCCAATTTAAGAAATACCCCTATAGGCTATAACAACTTGTTTTTATGTTAATCTTATTTCTTATTACCCATTAAGTAAATAAGTAGGCCTTGGCCTAGCCAATTAAGATTTTTTGGTGTATGTATAGCTATAACATGACAAAATGACTCCCTTGCCTTGGCTTTGCTTCACTGCTTTAGTAGCAGCAGCAGGCTTATACATAAATTAAGATGACTCAAATTGAGGTGAGGTGATAACAAAATGGCAGATGACAAAATGACAAGGCCTAGGAACATTTCAATCACTGTTCAACTGATAAAAAATGTTTGCTTGGAGTCGAGTCCAGACTGGACTGGATTCTGGAAGAAACAAAAAGTTAGGCCTAATAATAATAATAATAATATTAATTGTTCAAAACAGGCAAGGCTAAGCTGGCTAGGTCATTTATTGACATGACATTGTCAATGGCTAGCCAAGATCGGCCTAGGGCCTAGGATTCTATTTCTGCCTAGCCCTAGACTAGGCCTACTAATGTATACGTTATAAGTAGAGTAGATTTGGCTAGGCCTAACTAAAGGATCGTATATCAGATGTATTATGCTTGATTAGGCGCTAGGCCTAGCCTAGCCCCTAGCTATATTTTTACCGTTTTTAAACCGAAGTCGATTTAGTCCTACTTATTAAATCAATGCCTAAATGTAACTATTTTTTTGTTGTTTTTACTTGAAGTTGAAGTGCCCCGATTTAGATAAAAAGACTAGCAAAGTCATATGAGAAGCAGAAATTCTATAAGCCTAAATGATATTTTTGCGTTATTTTAAAGTAGTCTGATTGATTTCTTCAGGAAAAATACAAAAATTTGTTTATATTTGCTTAGCCAGCATATATATGAACGCGATTTGTCCCGATTCATTTTCAAACTTTCAGTTCTCACGATCAAGTTTTAAATCTAAATACCGACCGGCGGATTACAATTTTAACTTTGTCCATGCTATCGTGTCAAAAAAGATAGTCAATATAATTTTTCCTTTTTAAACATCTCCGAAAAGGTAGGCTAGTCCTTTTATCAACTGCATCAAACCATTCTCTAAAGTAAAACAATAAACGTGTTTTACTACCGTATACGTAAAGCTGGCCTTAATTGTGCGCGATTTGTATTTGTAATCTGTGAATCTTGATTTATAGCATTATTGTACGCCTGAGTAAAAACTGGAAATCTGATTGCAAACGCATGGCAAAAAATTTATTGAAATGCTGATAAAAATTATCTGATTTTGCTTTTTACACTACCTTCTTACAGATCCTCGAGCTATTTTACCTTTCTAAACAAAAATGCTATGTCGTTTACTATACCTGAAGAGTAACAGTAACCTGAAATTAGTATCTTGTTTCTTTGCAAAATTGCAGTATACGAATTTTAGCGACCTTATTTTCGTTCTAACTCGATCCATGATTCCTTTCTATGCACAAATAAAGTCGAGTCACATCTACAACTATCGCCACCAAAAACTAAGGATTTTAGAGTTTCTTGCTAAAAAGCTCAAACTGTTAACTTATCTCTTATTCATTTTTCTGTCTCTGAAAATGCACAACAACTGGCAGCTTTCTGAATTTTGTATTCCAGCTTAAATCGCCAACACAAGATGACGACATCATCGACCATCATTCAAGTGAGCCAGCCCAACGAAAACGATGTCACAATCCGAATTGACCTGACATTTCGCAATGGCCAGGCTCCCGTCACAATGCACCAGCAGATTCTGCAGCCACAGCAGCAGCATTCAGTCCAGCAGTCGCCGCCGCAGCATTCAGTTTGGCAGCAGCAGCAGCCTCCAAGCCAGCAGTCCCAGCAGTTGTCGGCAGCTGCTCAGATCGAACAGCTGATGCGCAACATGAAAAGCTTGGATGTCAGCCGTGACGTGGCATCACCAGCCGCACCACCTGGCCGTCGGGCCGCCCAGCTTCTTGCCAGCATCAACTCGCAGCCGATACCGAAGCTGAACTTTGAGAACCGGCGCAGGAAGGCCGCCGAAGCTGCCGCCGCTGCCGACGCTGCTGCCGGAATCGACAGATCTCAGACACAGGTAACTTCCCTGACCTCAGTGCATCCTGCTCAAAGTGTGCACTTGCGAATGCGATCCAGTGTAACTTCCCTGAGCTCAGTGCATCCTGCTCAAAGTGTCCATTTGTGAATGCGATCCAGTGTGACTTCCTTGAGCTCAGTGCATCCTGCTCAGAGTGTGCATTTGTGAATGAGATCCAGTGTGACTTCCTTGAGCTCAGTGCATCCTGCTCAAAGTGTGCATTTGTGAATGCGATCCAGTGTGACTTCCCTGTGCTCAGTGCATGCTGCTCAAAGTGTGCATTTGTGAATGCGATCCAGTGTGACTTCCTTGAGCTCAGTGCATCCTGCTCAAAGTGTGCATTTGTGAATGAGATCCAGTGTAACTTCCCTGAGCTCAGTGCATCCTGCTCAAAGTGTCCATTTGTGAATGCGATCCAGTGTGACTTCCCTGAGCTCAGTGCATCCTGCTCAAAGTGTGCATTTGTGAATGCGATCCAGTGTGACTTCCCTGTGCTCAGTGCATCCTGCTCAAAGTGTGCACTTGTGAATGCGATCCAGTGTGACTTCCTTGAGCTCAGTGCATCCTGCTCAAAGTGTGCATTTGTGAATGAGATCCAGTGTGACTTCCTTGAGCTCAGTGCATCCTGCTCAAAATGTGCATTTGTGAATGCGATCCGGTGTGACTTGACTTCCCTGTGCTCAGTGCATGCTGCTCAAAGTGTCCATTTGTGAATGCAGCCCAGTATCCAGTCTCAACAACGCCCCATCTCCTTCTCCAGGTCATCGGCATCCCCGATGTCCTCGACAGCGATGATTGGCAGGCCTCGGGTTCCGACGATGACGCGGGCGGCTTGGACAGCAGCCGCAGGAGCAGCCAGCAGCTGTACCTGCCGAAGGCTCCGCCGCATTCCATTGACCCACAGACCACGACGAACTTTTCCAAACTCGCCAGGGGCTGCGCCGAAGGCAGCGACGATGACGACGACATCCTGCGCGAGCTCGAGGACGGAGACGGCTACAACCGCGGCGAGGTGCCGGACCGGCGACGCCGCCAGCTGAGCTCCACAACAACCACAACCTTGGCACCTTCGCCCTACTCATCGAACGCCTCCCCGCCAGGATTTCAGGTCCACACGCCGCCCAGCCACGAAGAGCATCAGCAGGTGCAGTGGCCGCCGCAGGCAGCTCACGAAGTCAGGTAATTCAGCACCATTGATTGCACAAAACCGTGAGCCCTGAGCACAGAGCACACTGCATCAAGCTTGTCACTTCATTCCCACACCCGAATTCAGGCAGCAGCACAGCATGACCGTCAATGCTGAGCCACCGGTGCAGCAGCAGCAGCCTCCGGTGCCTCCTCAGCCCGTCGCGCCTGAGAAGCGCAAGCGCGGTCGACCGAGAAAGTTCGACACCGGCGCTGCCGCCAATGGCAGCTCAGCAACTGTTGCTGGGGCCAGCGCCCAGCAGCCTCAGCAGCTGCATCTCCTTCAGCCAAGGCGTCAGGCTGCGATTTTTCTGGGAGCTCAGCGAGGCAGCTCTGCGGCTGCGGACTTCGTCTGCAGTGAGGCTCTCCGCCTTTGCTTGTTTGAGATGAAATTGCTGAGTATTGGGACTATGAGCTGCTTTTATACTTAATTCCTCACTGACTTTACCTGCACAGGAGAAGAGCTGCAGGAAGCCCGGCGTGTGATCGGGAACCTGGCGTATGGAGAGCTGACTCAGAAGAATGAGCACGGAGAGCTGTGAGTATCCTGTCTGTCAGTCTGTGTGTCTGTCTGTCAGTCTGTGTGTCTGTCTGTCTGTCTGTCTGTCTGTCTGTCTGTCTGTCTGTCTGTCTGTCTGTCTGTCTGTCTGTCTGTCTGTCTGTCTGTCTGTCTATGTGTGTTAGTGTCTATCTGCCTGTCTTAGTGTCTGTCTGTCTGTCAGTCTGTCTGTCTGTCTGTCTGTCTGTCTGTCTGTCTGTGTGTCTGTCTCTAACCCCACCTCCCACATCCCAGGCTGGTCCACAAGCTGGCTCGCGAGGGCAACTGGCCCAAGGTGGTGGCCTTCAACCAGCGCCAGCTCAGCAACCCGTCCTTCGGCGACCTCTTCGCGGGCATCAACACCCCCGACAGCTTCGGTCGGACGGTTCTTCTAGAAGCGGTGCAGCAGCAGAACGCCAAAGCCGTGGCCTACTGCTGCCTGTTCACCAGCAGCTCCGATCGGCTGCTGCTGCCCGCGCTGGCCGAGGCCGCCCTGCTGCCCGCGGCGGATGAGGAAATTTTCCTGACCGTCCTGACCACCCTGTGCCAGGACTTGGACGTGAACGGTGAGTGGCTGCCTCAGGGGTCCTTGGTCTCACAGCTGAAGTGGCTGTCTCAGGGGTCCTTGGTCTCACAGCTGAAGTGGCTGTCTCAGGGGTCCTTGGCCTCACAGCTGAAGTGGCTATCTCAGGGGTCCCTGGCCTCACAGGTGTAGTGGCTGTCTCAGGGGTCCTTGGCCTCACAGCTGAAGTGGCTGTCTCAGGGGTCCTTGGCCTCACGGCTTAATGCAATCTCATTGTAAAATGACGTTGCAAAAATGAAATTGCAAATCTTTCTTTTCTGCATTTTCATTTTTTCTGGAATTTTCCGCGTGCGTGCATCTTTAATCTCCACAATTTATCGCCCTACACCACGTGGCAACCGAAATAAATGCTAAAATGATGCTTTTTAATATCCTAATCCCGAATTCAACAACCAGCACAAGCAAAGTGCAGGTCGTGCAGATGCCAAAAATAGCAAAATTACCCTCCGGTTTTGTATTTTTGTTTATGTCGGGTTCTGAGAGTCTTCTGTTCTGTTCTGAGGGCCCCCAGCCAGCTAACGAATGCGGTGACTAACAGAACCCAAGTGCTACCAGCCTCTCTCTCCCGCTGCCTCTCTTCCAGTCGCTATACATAAGAGACGCACATTTGTGCGGCCTTATCAGCGCTCCTATCCTTCTGCACTGCGGGGCTTTGTCAGACAGGGCCCCACCGTCTGTGCTGCCATTGGCTGAAAAATAGTCTAATATCCTTCTATTTCGAATCTGCTTTGCTCTCCTCTCCTAGCCTTTGCTGCGGCAGAAGCAACTCAACACTAAAGAAGGACGTTGCAGATTTTATAACCAATGCGAGTTTAAGTTTGCACAGGAGTAAATTCAGTCAACTCAGTAAATAATATAAGGACATCCGGTTCCATATATGTCTCTGATTTTATTGCCGCTCTGTTCGTATCTCAATCTTAGCTGCTCCACATCCGCCACCCACATGTTTGCAGAGCAGCTTGAGCAAGTGTGCCACACGCAATCCAAGCTTTGAATTCATAACGCAGACCTTCGGTCTCTCCTTCCATCTGTTTGATCTGCTCTTATGGCTGATAAAAATGAATTCAAATTTAGCCAGTTAAGATTTAAGATGCTGACTCGCCTACTCACAAGTAGAAAGTAGCGCATATTCTCGCTATAAATGCTCCAATGCACCAAAACCAACCGCAACAGGCAATCCAGTGCTGAAGGCTTGCAACAAAGACATCGACTCCGAACTCAGCTGGGGTGTCAGCAGCAGACTCTGGCGGTTCAGCGGGCTGACTCTGCTGCAGCTGCTGAGCATTCAATCCTACGATGAGCATTCGCATTCCCGTCTGAGCAAACTGATCAGCTGCGGTGCAGACCCTCGGCGGCCTGTCAGTCGGGTTGCCGCTCCGGAGTTCAGACCGTACTCCAACTGCCCGCAGCTGGCTGCCAGGTTCTCTCCTGATCCTCTGGGATGCCTGCAAGCCCTGGGGCTGACCACGCCAAGGGATGTTCCGATTCTTCAGGGCACACAGCTGACCTTCAGCTGGGACACGGACTGTCACGTGTCTCACAGCTGCGCTAAGATCATCGCTTGTGAGTTCTGGTTGGACTCAAACCATTGATGAATGCATGCAGTTTGTATTGACCTGGACTGAGTATAATGCCTTTGACCCTAGCTGACCCTAGCTGACCCCCTGCCCGCCCTCAAACCTTTGATGAATGCATGCAGTTTGTATTGACCTGGACTGAGTATAATGCCTTTGACCCTAGCTGACCCCCTGCCCGCCCTCAAACCTTTGATGAATGCATGCAGTTTGTATTGACCTGGACTGAGTATAATGCCTTTGACCCTAGCTGACCCTAGCTGACCCCCTGCCCGCCCTCAAACCATTGATAAATGCATGCAGTTTGTATTGACCTGGACTGAGTATAATGCCTTTGACCTTAGCTGACCCCCTGCCCGCCCTCAAACCTTTGATGAATGCATGCAGTTTGTATTGACCTGGACTGAGTATAATGCCTTTGACCTTAGCTGACCCCCTGCCCGCCCTCAAACCTTTGATGAATGCATGCAGTTTGTATTGACTTGGACTGAGTATAATGCCTTTGACCCTAGCTGACCCTAGCTGACCCTAGCTGCCTGCCTCCCACAGCTCGCACAGACCTCTCAGCAGTGACCCCCCCTGCCCGCCTTCCACAGCTCGCACAGACCTCTCAGCAGTGACCCCCTGCCCGCCTCCCACAGCTCGCACAGACCTCTCAGCAGTGACCCCCCTGCCTATCACAGCTCGCACAGACCTCTCAGCAGTGACCCCCCTGCCTCCCACAGCTCGCACAGACCTCTCAGCAGTGACCCCCCTGCCTCCCACAGCTCGCACAGACCTCTCAGCAGTGACCCCCCGCCTCCCACAGCTCGCACAGACCTCTCAGCAGTGACCCCCCGCCTCCCACAGCTCGCACAGACCTCTCAGCAGTGACCCCCCTGCCTCCCACAGCTCGCACAGACCTCTCAGCAGTGACCCCCCGCCTCCCACAGCTCGCACAGACCTCTCAGCAGTGACCCCCCTGCCCGCCTCCCACAGCTCGCACAGACCTCGCAGCAGGCTACAAAGAGTTGGTTCAGCGCAGACTGTCTGGCCCGGAGCTGCCCGAGCTGAAACTCGAAGACGTTGACCTGCCGACTGTGGACGAGTTTTACAACATGCTGAAATCCTTCACCGCCTGAGCCTGCGTGGCCCAGCTTCATTGTTTACATCTTCGTTTTGCGTATTTCTGTTCGTATCCGAGATACTGACTTTGGAAAGTGCAAAAAACTGAATACGTCCTGCAAATTTAACCATTTTCATACCTTGCATACCTTGTGACGCGATCTAACCAGAGTCTAATTCTTTTCGCTGTTTGGGAGTTTTCGAAACGCAAATCCTATTCGTAAACAGGGTTTAAATAAATAATTATAATACAATCTTTAACTTTGTACGTTCAAAACTGATTTAGCCAAATTTTATGCGCCATGAATATTGGTATTTTAATTAAGAATGTGAGCGTTATCATACAAAATGATAACCCGCACCTTCTTAATTCTACTTTCTCTCAGACGCGCAACTTTACCACAGTGATATTTTAATTGTTTTGCAATGGTTTGTGTAAGCTAATTCCTTAGGGCAACCCTTATCACTGAATTATAGATATTAAAATCTGTTACCTGTTAAGATAAAGACTCAAGCTATATATGCGATAGCACTATTACCAGATTCAACTAAACAGCAGATTTTAAACATTTTTAAAATACCGTAAAACCATCTAAAATATGTGCAAATACTAAAATGCTAATTTTGGGTTTGCTGCAGAATTGTTTTTTCGTTTCGTGTTCCCATCGTACGCACTGCATGCTGCACGATAATAATGTTATATTCTTGCTGGCAGACGAACTGTAGACCTCTACAATGCACTAATCGCTGCCATCTTTGCATCAATGGTAAAATAAATCAGTCTATAAACTTCTATATTCAGTTCAATACCGCGGTCATGACGGAAGGTTTTACCGCTACATATACTGCATGTAATTCGATTTCAAAATGACGTCCAATTAGTCAATATAGGAGACTATAATTGATCGATTTTAGCAGATTTACTTGACGAATATTTAATTGGGCTTCTCTTATTGTACAGTGTAGTGTAGTACATGCATGTAAATACTTTCTTACCTGGGAGGGGTCACTCCTCACTCGACCCAGTACGCTCATACATGTAACTTTGCCTGGCTTCTATATATATTTAAATGTAACTTCATCACGATATTATACACATTGTACCAAGGACTACTCAAGTAGAACGAGGGGACTCTATGTTTAGGAGACAGGTTTTACTTAAAACCTCCATTCTCTGCAATTTATCTTTCGGTAGAACCTGCTTTTCCCTAAAAATTTCCAAGAAACGTACATATGCATGCAAAGTAATTCCCATCCTTCTACTTGAGTAGTCCTTGAATGTGCCTGTGCAGTGTGTAGACATGAAATACATTACATGTAAACAATCATACCTGAATGTTGTCAAGGTTGACGCCTTGATTTTTGTACGCTCGCACATGCATACGCGTGCATTGTAGACCGATTACATATGTAGTTGTTGCACAATTGGAACATGTACAAATTAAGAGGCTATTGTGAACAAAATTAGTCAATAGAAAAACTGCAGTTCTATAGATTTTTGTTTTTTGTACCGTTAGTGCTCAGAAAAAAATGTGTTAACGCTGCAAATTTGTTTTATTATGTTATAGAGTTAGAGTTATTTCAAAGTCGCCTACATGCGACATTTTGATACGAAATAGTTAGCCAAACTTACTACTACTACTACTACTACTAATTTAATTATCATGACGCCACAGCGGCTACGTGTACGTATAGGGGTATATGGGTGCAGGTTTATGTCGTAGTATTCTAGGCTTTGAATTAAAGTTAGCCATAATTTTTTCCTATATGCCTGAAATACAAGGGTGCCACCTGTACAAACAGTGTCTGAGCTTCCTTAAACTAGGTCTATATCTAATAATTGCAATCTAGGCCCTACATAAATCTGCAGATATCACAATATCACTAGGCCTATCTCAGGCTATCTGCCTATATCAGCTCAGTTCAAAATTAGAACTGTGATATTAGCTTTAGTCTGTCCACCATTTGAGGCCTAATGGGTGCTCTTACTAAGAGCTCTTAGAGTTTTCCTACCCCCTGCATATAGGGGGCCTAAGGCCTAAGGGCATAGCATCAGCATGATGGCATCAGCATGTCAGTGATGTCACAGGTTTTAGGGAAAACTTTTTGCATAGGACATAATGATATTATTATCAATAGTGAGCCTACCTACTTGACAATGGTGGCCAGCCTAGTATGAAAATTTCTTGCACATTCTTAAAAATTTAGTTATTATTTATAATAGTTATTATAACTATTAGTTATTCAGTCTTATTCAGCCTAATAGTTATTCAGGCCTAGATTTAAGAGTCAGGGCAATGCAAGTGCTTAATTTTTTGGTGTGCATTTGTAGGCCTAGGCTATCTATTGTCTATCTATTCAATTTTTGTTTAGGTATAGGTCTATATCTAGCATGATCTGGACTAGGCCTATGACCTCAATCAGTTTTCTTGTATCTTTTATTTCAGAATAGTCCAAGAGAAATTGCTCATCGGTGCATAGAGTAGTGACTTTTCAATGTTGCTAAATATACTTTATCCAAATTTTGTATTTAACTTAACTTTTTTTAATAAAATTGGCTCGAGGCCTATTGGCATAATATATTTTTATTAAAAATATGTACGTTTTAAACTTTTAATAATAATAATAATAAGTGCTAAATGGCATTAAATAGGATTTATATTCTTATTAGGGCCTAGCCTAGCATAGCCCAAGGCTTAGAATGTATACATAAGGGCCTATGCAATTTATACCTTAGAGTTAAACTGCTAGGCCTAATTAAAGTAGCCAGTAGCTTTAAGTCTAAACATTTGAGTCATACTTTTCTATGTAGTTGCTACTCAGCTAGGACTAGGCCTATATATTTGTCCTATCTCTTTGGTAACTTGCTGATCCTATTAGCAAACAATTCTAAGAATCTTTTATACTTACTAGTAAATTGCAAGACTTAATTTAGATAAGTTACTATAATACTTTTCATCAGTGCTGGGCAAGTTAATCAATTTTTTTAACTCGTTAAAAGTTAAAAAGTTAATTTAATTGCTCCAAAAAAATTAACTGTAACTAGTTAATTATTTAACTTTTGCCCAAAACTTAACTTCTGAAAAGTTAAAAGTTAAAGTTAATAATTCCCTAACAGAAAAAGTGACATTTTCCCGGACATGTGTTCGGCGTGTTTTTTAAATTTCAGGTCGGCGCGGCGCGGCTGTGGCCAGGTCGCGGCGCCCTGGGGAGCTTGTCGGGGAATACTCCCCTGGGAATTAGACCGGGGACCCCGGGGAGAAAAAAAGCATTTTTAACTAAATTTTTGCCATTTAAATAAGAAAATTATTCACAGAAAGCTGATTGAAACTCTGTCTATGCTTTTTTACCGCAAAACTGCTTATTTCAATGTATTATTTCAAACACAACACACGTTTGAATGGGGGGGTTCATAAGACCGAAATTTCACAACGCCGAAACACCATACTTCACAAGACCGAAACTTCATAAGACCGAAATTTCACATCGTAGAAAACTTTACAATAAGGATTGTATTGCATGCAAAATTTTTGGCGTTGTGAAATTTCGGTCTTATGAAATTAGCGACCCGTTTGAATGTTTTTTTCACTATGAGTCTTTCAATCAAGCAAATTGAACGTACGAGCGTAGAAACCCGTCAGGAAAAAGAAGCCTTACTGACTATTGTGTTGGTCTGCGTTGACGGCTTGACACATTTGACGCAGGCACAGCGCCATATCCTGCGTCAGTCACTGACGCATAGGGGGGTATCATACAATAACAAAATACTCCGTATTAGACAGGACAAAATGGTGATTTATTTGTATCTGCAAGAAATTAAAATTTCGATTATAAAAACAGTCTCATTCATTAATTATCCTCCCTCGAGTGCAGCTGCTGAGTATGCATTTTCCGCCTCCGGAGTCTGGACCCTTTCTGATAAAGGTGCGCGCACGATTTGGTGATGCCATATTGTCAAATACAGTTTTAAACAAACATTGCTTAAAGTTTTTACCCTTGCGCCTTGAACATGTAGTCCATCCAAAGCTTTAATCAAAGTTTAAAAAATGCCACTTAGTGACTTATAAAGATCTAAGTTATCCGCCGTTTTTTACTTATTTTTTTCCCCGGGGTCCCTGGGGAATGACAGTAAATTCCCCGGGTCCCCGATAAGAAAATTCCCCGGGGAATCGACATCCCTATGTACAACGATAACTTCTAGTAGTCCTTGGGTAGAATATCAATAGATAATAGTTGAAGATTCCAGAATCTTCCGAATATTCTATACATTATAACTTGTAACTGAAATATATACATGTAATAGTAGTTTGTGACGCGTTAAATAATGCTTAGAAAGGCGAAGTTATTTTATGTATGTATTAATTTTACTTTTTAATGGCGTACAAGCTGTTGAAACCCGCGGATTTTGAACCCGGGGAACTCCATTTCCCAGAATTATTAACTTTTGTCATTTAACTTTAACTTCAGAAAAAAATTAACAATTTTTGTTAACTAGTTAATACATAAAAAATTTAACGAAAATTTAACGATTTTTAAAAAAAATTTAACTAGTTAATTAACTAGTTAAACAATTAACTAGTTAACGCCCAGCACTGCTTTTCATATAGTTAGTCCTTTTATCTTTGGGAACAACCAGTATTTTTTACTGATTAAGAGCTAGTGCATGTCATTGCTAAACTATTCATTTGCAATAGGGGTCCCAAATCCTGGACATTTTATAATCCCAGACAAAAAATTGACCCAATCCTAGGATCCTGAGCCAATCCTTGGATTGAATAAACAAATTGATGGGAAGCTTTCCATTGCCCACAAAACAAATTTCTCAGCTAATTTAAGCATCATTTGGGTTTCTACTTTCCATTCTTCTAGCTTATACTGCATTGATATTGATAAAAAAGTTAAGTTATTTCATTTCATTTCACTTATCCTTGGTCACTCACTTATTCCTTGTAAAATTGTCATATTCATTCCTGTTTCAACTGGCTACGCCTTCCATCAATGCTATATATCTTCTATCGCAAATCATGCAATGCAATACAAGTTCCAGGCTACTAGCAGCAGTAATAGAAATTTGCAACTGAACTGTTTCTGTGACATGGAAACTTGCAACTCTGGCAAGTGACAATGATAGGTGATAGTTCAATTGTAAAAATTATGAGCATACACAAATTGGGGTTGTTATAACAGCACAAAAAGCCATGAATGAATTGCAAGTTGTCCATATTATTGCTTATTCTACATGATGTTCAGCAATGCAAGCTACTTTGTCTGGTTAGCAAAGTAGGCTCTCAAAAGGGCAAGCTTGGAGAGTGTTGTGTCGCTCAGCTTGGACCTAACTTTTGTCAAGAGGATGCCTGCAATGGGAAAAGCATGCTTAGCTTCAACACTAGTTGCTAGAATGGCTATCAGTGATTGGTACAGCAGCTGTAGCATCTCCCCTCCTGCCCTGTAGCCCGCAGGAATTCCAGCTCACGCCCAACCCTTGCCTCAATGGAATTTTCCCTATTCAGCAGGACTTCTTGCCCTTGGCCTGAGTGCCAGCCCTCTAATGCCAGTCACAGTCCTTCTTCTATTGTTGCCTAAGGTATGCTGCTGACAATCTCCTTGTTGGCTCCAATTTCCACGCAATCAGCTGCCTATGGATCTTTGCTGGCACTGGCGCCTAGGTTCAACTTGTCTGCCATCAAGACTAAAAGATGCTTCGCAGCATTGAACTCAGAGATTGTCTTTGTCTGTCTGCCACGTGATAGGACATTCACAGCAATGGTGATGCTGCTTCTTCGCTCGCTGATGCAACTCTCCAGCGTGTAGCCAAGCTGTTTGGACAGGGATGAGTCCAGTCCCTTCAGCTCTTCAATTGCGAATCCAATAGCAACTTCAGCCATGCTCAGGTTGCAATCATGCCAAGAAAATGTCTGGACGATCAGCTCCAGTGGTTTCAACACATCGGCTACTTCCTTCGCCTGCTTGACAGTCTGTTGCATAAATGGCAGTGGCATCTCCAAGCACACAAGTGCCTTGCGCACTTGTTTATGCAGCAAGACAAAGCATTCCATCATTGACACAAGGGAGTTCCACTGCATCAGTGTGTCAAGTAACAGTAACAGTTCCTTTCCAAAATTCTCCTTCACAAACTTCTGCAGCTTATCATTGCAAACAATGCTGGAGCAAAACAGCTTCACCACTCTCCTGACAATCTTCACTATATTCAACAGTTCTATCATCAAGGGCCTTGGAGGTGCAGTTAGCTGATCAAAGTTCACTGCGTCTGCCTCATCATCGTCATGCTCCTCCTCACTGACACTGTTGCTGTTGGTATTGCTGCCCTCAGTGTTGTGATGATGACTATCCCTATCAATGGCCTGCTCCTTCTCACTTAATCGCTTGATATACAGGACGTCACAAACAGCAAGATGCACACCATGAGCATAGCACTAGCACAGTTGGTGCTCAAAATCCATTGACCGTCCGCATCAGCAAAGCTCCATCAGTGGTGCAGGCTGTGATGTCCTTAGCATTAAGCCCAAACTCGGAAATGCGTTGTATCAACATTTCTTTGAGACAATCAGCTGGCAGTGATCCAGTAATTCAAACCAGCCCAAGATTGTAGACAGTGCACTGAGTGCAGTCTGACAGATGAATGTTGATGTTTAGATAGCGCTTGTTATTCACACCAGTCCATTCGTCCAAACTGAGTGCAAAGCACTCACCTGTCATATTAGTTATTTTTACTGAACAATATATCTTGTATACAATCATTAATTTATGGATAATTTGTCATGCCTAAACAATTTGCAGGAGCTCACCTTGATCCCAACGCTTCAGGAGATCATTGCAAATTTGGCGCTCAACTGAGGCAGCAAAATCCATCACTTGCGATCGAATGGTAGTTGCTGAGTTTGGCACATGAATGCCCAAGCTGCCAGTCCAGCTCGCAGGTCCTGAAATGTCACGAAAACTTGAAATGGAATGCCATCCTTGGCAACCATTTGCAAAAACACAAGGGCCGCATTGTCCTTTGTTGATGGAAAATAGTCAGTGACCAAACAGGCCCTCTTGGGCGTCTTGGCTTGTACTTGTAGTTTATGGGGATGCTCATTTTGTTCAATTGCACTTGCACCACAAGGAACAGGCCCAGGGCCAGCAGAAAGAACTGCAGCTGCAGCAGGAGGCTCTGATGTTCCAAGGGTTCTGGCATCACAGAACAGACAAATCGTTGCTTTCAGTTTCAGGCTTCATGATGGCTTTGCTTGTGTCATTTGGGTCAATATTATGGCGAGTTTGAGGATGCATTAGTAGGCCTTTGGTTGACCCCCCTTTGGTAGGAATTGCATACAAACAAATCGTACAGTGTGCTTCTTTGCCCAAAAGCTTGTCAAAATACTTCCAAAATACTTCCTTGCCAGTTTCCTTCTAGTTGTTTATGATTGCTTAGTTAAATTTTATATATAGAGATAAACCACCCAAGGTCATGAGCCTTGGTTTTCTTGTCCTTGTCCAATGTTCAGTGTTCAGTGTTCATTTTCACTATCTAATCCATGTATAGTTGTACATAATACATACTAAACTAACACCCTCTCTCCTCAGATTAGGACTGTATATGCTGCGCTGGTGCCTCTCTCTGCCCCCAACACAGACCACCTCACACACAGCACAGAGGCTCAGGTTTAGCAATCAGAACCCAGTCCCCATCCTACCCCCTTTTTCTACCCCTTTCCTTTCCTTAGCTGCGCCTATGCCCTGCGGAGGGGTCTGGGCCAGTGGGCCCAGTGTCAAAGCCATCGCCACTTAGACAGCTAGACTAGAGTCTAGACTAGACTCAGTCTAGTGACAAGTAGTAGTGCTTGATACAGATGATTGTTGATAGTCCTACTGTCCTTCATTCTATAACTTCATTCTCAGGATGTAAAAATTCTCTCAAAACTGTTAAGTGCTAAAATGCTAACTGCAAAACAAAAAATATTCATTTTTGCAAAGTGTGAATTCCAATCCCATGTTTACTGGGATCCCAGACCCCTAATCCCAGGATCCCAAACAGTAACAAAAAGCCGGGATCCTGGGGATCCCAGGAACTCAGGATCCCAGGATTGGGACCCCTAATTTGCAATAGTGTTTGAATGTATCAAGATAGTTTCATAAAGTTTTTAGAAAGCTATTTATGCCTGGCCTAAACTTGGTTCTCTTATTCGGCATGTACTACTTAAAAAGCAGCATCTCTTTGTAGAAATGTGCAGCACTTTATCAATGGCAATGCTTTGACTAGGCAAGTAGCTGTTTTTACAAACTATCTAGATAATATCTAGGAATGGCCTTATCTTGCACAAGGGATCATCAGTGTCAAAGTCAATAATCATAGCAATGCAGCAATGTCATGATCTGCTAAAACTGCAAGCAAGGAGCATCTTCATGCTTTAAAAATAGGAATGGAAGTAGAATAAGCCCTTTGACTAGTAAGTTGTCAGCTCCAGTTTTTGAACAGCTCAAAAATGCAAATGCCAATCACCTTTGTCATCTCAGAAACAGTGCAGGGCTTCTAAGCTCTAAGTCTATAAAGCAGTTTATTATAATTTTATTATTATCTCCATTTTCATCTAGCCATCATCCATATTAGTAAATGCAAAGAATCCCAGATTTACTCTACTTACCTCAAGGAACTCAGAAAGAGAATTAGCTCAAGCATTGGTATTTGGAGTTATTGACTTTGGACTTATTGCTTGATTCACTGTTTAGGTCCAAGTTTTGCTAGGCTTGCTTGGCTACTTCAGTGCTTGTTGTCACTGTTTGACTGCTTGCTGCATTGTAAGATTTGGTAAGCTGGGATGGCAAACTAAGGAGGCACAAGTAAACATTCTTTTAGTTAACTTTTCCTGTCTGTATTTTCTGTCTCTTGACTTTTTCTAGCTTGGTTATAGACAATTTTCTAATCAAAAATGCTATTTCTCTTGTTGAAAAAGTGTTTTCTTACTTGTGCATTGCAGAATCGAAATTGTTTATGGTATGCATAGCTTGCCATAAATTTTGTAAGTTTGTTAGGCTGTATATATATGAAAAATATTTTATAAATATTATGAATATTACTATATAATTATGTTTTAAATAGCTAATGTTTTAGTATAAATAATAGCAAGTAAACAAAAATCATAAACTTGACTTGTTTTGTTTTATTCACTCAAATACTTGAGCTCTTCAATCTCTAACTATACTACTTTAAGACCAAATTGATAAGTAGCCTAGGGCTAATAGTTATCTCAGTACCAGTTATTTGAGTAATAAATAGTAAATCAACAAATTCCCAAACTTTAAGAGAAATAACCATTTAGAAATGAGACATCTAGATTCAGAATCTAAGGAATTGCCTAAGTCAAAATAATTATTAAAATATGAGCTGTAACCTTCTAATCTTAGTAATGCCCAGACTGAGAGAAACCCTCAATAGGAGCACATTTCAAAATAGGGAAATACATAGGCTAAGTAAGTGCCTAAAGACTACTCAGGCCAGTAATATATGATATGCTACTAGTGTATAATGCAGTGTTAAAAGTACATTTAAGTGTTACATTAGAAGATAAAGAATCCTTACTACAACTTGATAGTATTTAGTAGGATTCCAAATTGAGTCAGCCCTGCAACAACTTTGGTAATAGTGGTAAGATGATTCTAAGAGATTACAGTAAACCACAATTTAGTAACATAGTGGGATAAATAACAAAGACCCTGTGACAATTATATTGCTTTGCTTCTAAAATACAAGTTATCTTAGCTTTTATTATATCTTTGGAAACAACTCAACCCCTATTTTTGTCTTTTAAATGTATTTAACTACCTTGTGAAGCCTATCTTATTATTCAAATGTTCTAGGCAAAAAATGTTCTTCTATCATCTAAATATATACCACATTGCAACACAAACCCAACCCTATCCTTTGTAGCGGGTGCTACAACTAAGAAAAAAAGGCAGATAATTGCAGTGGGACGAAGTGTAAAAACAAGCAGTAGGAAATGCCGCTCTGGCTTCTTAGCTTAGCGCTGTAGAACTGTATTTCATCATTAATATCTGCCATAGATAATACTCGTAGAAGCATACTTATATAAATCAATGACTGGGCAGTGTTGTAGTGTTATATCTACAACACATAGTGCTATACCTTCAACTGTGTCTTCTAAAACCTTTTTAAGTTCTATCCTTCAAACCATGCAAACATTTCTTGTTCTTGAACTGTATCATTCAAGACAGGTTTTTGTCCTTGAAATAAATGTAAGAGTTAGCCTTTTTATAGATATTCCTAACACACACACACACACACACACTCAAATAGGTTAAACAGAATGAACCAATAACCTATGTTTCTATAAATAGGTTTTCTGTTTAACTTCTTAGCTTGTGCATTATTTTATTTAATAGTTCAATAGCTGGATTATATTCAGCCAAATTGAATTTGATGGTAATAAAATATTTTACAAATTCCATGCATTCTCACTAATCACTGCTGCTTATTGATCAGTAATCACCAACAAAATGGAGGCAAAGCGCAAAACAACTGTTAGCAAAGCTATTAAACGCACAGAGGAAGCCAAATTGGAGGCGCTTAAAACGTTCAACCAAATGATTGAAGATGGCAACTTGGCAGTTAACGAGTTTAACCTCTGTGCTCGCCAGTGCGTCGAGGGAAAAACTGATATGCAATCTGTTGAGAGCCAGTTCTTAAAGGCTCAATCGATACTGTTGCAGCACACTGACTCGATGAATGAGGCTGCACTAAGATTTTCTAACGGCGCCTCCGACTTGAATCCATAAGCTTATCACTCTCGTAGACCCATAGCTCTCACAGAACCATAGCTTATCCACTCTCCCAGACCCATAGCATATCCACTCCAGGAACCATAGCTTATCCACTCTCGTAGACCCATAGCTCTCACGGAACCATAGCTTATCCACTCTCCGAGTCCCACCAGTTGAACCTATCTCAGTGTGCTTATTCATATATTTTAGCATGTGAATCATATTAACTGATTTCCATCCCAAATTTATCATTTGACTTAATAAATTGCATTTGAAATGAACTTTCACTGACATTGAACTGAAAATAATTTCTTATCAATGATAGTTTTCTGCAATTATATTTGTCCAGCAAAGCGAAGAGAAGAGCATACGCTCGTACGTGTATTTGAATCAAAATCGCATACTTTGATAAGCCATTCTTTGCGCAGCAATATTGGTTGATTTCATAATAAATATTCGCAAAGCCTGTTTCAAAAATATATACACCGTAACAATATAAAGTTTTTATGCTCAGTTGTTTGTTCATCTTTTTCCTCTTAGTGCAATTATTATGATATTTTGTTTTTTTCTCAACTAGAATTACCATATTATTTTGTCAGATGCTGGCTCATAAATGCCTATCCATTCTAATCATCCGTTGAGTCTTTGTACCGGAGCTGCATTGGTCCACCCGGTTCTAGAAGTCCTTGTCCCATCCAGACGTTTCATCCGGAGGAATGCTTGATCGCGACTCGAACTTGTCAAAGTTTGACGCGTCAGTTGGACTATTAATCTGCCAGACAGATAAAACAAACAAGGATAATTCAAATCGTAAAAAAATACTGATTGAACGTTGTGCAAAGGCCCCAGATTAATGTTTAGAATGTTCAAAGAGAGTCAGACACGATAACAGCTCTCAGCTACCAGTCAATAGCTAATTGCCTTATTTACCTTCGGAGACAGTGGCGGCACAAGCGACATCCTTGACAATCCAGTCCAATCGTAGCCTTGAAACCATTTGTGCTTTTTTATGTCGGCGATGCCGCCAATTCCGCTGCCAAGTCGCTCCTGGGGCGACTCGCGGCACAATTTCTTCACGAGGCCCTGAGCAGCCTTGCTCATGCTAGCCGGAAAGTCTACAGCCTCGATGCCGCGAAGGATCACGTTGTAGATTTTCATGGAATCCGGGGCGTTGAATGGCGGACTGTTAAACAGATCGAGGCGGGGTGTGGTTGGATAACTTCAATTGCCTATTGAGATCGTGTCTAACAGTGAGATAATATCAAGCCATTATCTCATTGGAGTCACAGGAAAGTTCGGTGGATGCTTAGAAATTCCGACATTAAGATACGAGACGAAATCATCCTTAAATCAAGTCTGAAGAATTTCTGGTTTATTTTCCATTCTAAAGTTTAACTATGTATATTCAGCAACATCGAAAAGACGCCGTCGCAGAAGATTCCGTCTGTGGTCGCCACTTTTGAGAGTGCAGGTAAAGTCTCCTAATCTTTGCGAGTGATGCAACTGCTACGCCGCAGCAGCAGACGCGTTGGGAAATGAAGTTGGGGGGAGCGGTGCGCGAGGGTTGGACGGACTAACGCTACCCCGATCAGTTATCTCTTATCTTTTATTTCAGAATAGTCCAAGAAAAATTGCTCACTGGCGCATAGAGTGGCGGCTTTTCGATGTTGCTGAGGATATATCAAAAGAACAAATATACAATGGAACATTGCCTGGCCCCATTTTAAGGTGGCTAAGTTTGCGGCCAAAGGCACGTAGCCGCGTTGCAATTGCGCGGTGATTCCGAAGGTCTATGTACGCTTGTACTTGTCCTCTACAGCTTGTACAGTTTGGGCAATGTGGGAGCCTCGAACTACCACTCTGTATTTGTACCACACAGCTAAAGCGCAGAGCTGCTATCATAGCCTGCGCATCCAGGGTAGACTAGAGCTTAGCTCGTAATTCTCAAGGTAGTGTCGAAATCCACCGCCGAGCTGACGTTGAAAGAACCCTCACCTGCCACTAATGAGCTCAAACAGCAGCACTCCAATCTGCCAGATGTCCGCCGGAAAGCTGTGACCTTTGTTCAAGATGATCTCCGGGCTGACGTACTCCGGCGTGCCACAGAAAGTCCAAGTCTTCTTGCCGTGGCCAATTTTTTTTGCAAACCCGAAATCGCACTGTTTAATCGATTGTTTCGATTGTTTCGATCGATTGTTTAATTGGTAAAAAGTTCTACCATCCGGTAAATTGAATATAACTGTAAACACTGCGCATCACGATACCGTACCAGCTTGACGTATCCCCGATGATCCAGGAGCAGATTCTCTGGCTTCAAATCTCTGTAGATTATGCCGCGCTCGTGCAGATGCTGGAACGCTTCAAGTACGCAGGCCATGATAAACTGTTCATCAAAGTTTCCTCTAGAACAAGAAGATAAGGCGTTTGCAGAATATTTCCGAAGCGAAGTTGAATTGATTGGAATTATCACTTCTAACTGCGATTGCCAGTAGTTAAATTGAGGAACATTCCACACGGCTTACACATTTCTCAGCATGGTCCAGAGTTCGCCTCCCAGACAGACTTCCATCAGCATGTAGACGTACTTTCGGTCTTTAAATGTCTTGTATAGCCTGCAGTTGTGGGGGTTGATTCAAATATGTAAAGTCGCGAGTAGTTGTAGCTTTGAATTTCAATGGTTTTCCGGAGTGCTCACTTGCAAATAAAGTTAGACTTCAGACTCATCAGGATATTCTTCTCCGAGTAGATGTGGTCCTGCTGTCGTGTGTGTACAATATGCTGCTTCTTTAAGCACTTCAAAGCGAATGTCACATCCGGGTTGGCCTTCCACGTCACCTTTTGGATTCGATGAATAATATTTTCACTTTGTCAGCTCTAAGTATTGCAACAAATTAAAAAAAATAAAAACGGACGCCGCAAACCAGTTCCACCCGACCGAATCCGCCCATGCCGAGGGTGACTTCGAAATGCAAATCGTGCAGCTCGATCACCGCGAACGCCTCGTCTGAGTTTGTTGAGGCTACGCTGAAAAGAATCGATGCAAAATTAATTCGAATCTCGATAAGTTATCTCCGGAACCACTGCTGAGCTCTTAAATTGAACACCATTTAAAAAGTGTTGATGACCAAAACTGTATTGTCGTCAAAACTTTTGACTACTAACGTACTATCTTTTTAAAGGCACTCTCAAACCATGAAGTGCTTTAAGCCAGGAGCTATATGTTTATAGTTCATTCCTGCTCGATGCAGAAAAATTCGCACTCTTTTTCTTGCTATTTTTGAAGACCTCTCTGAAAATACTCGTAGTTTCTAGAGGCAACAGAAGGGGATTAAAAATTATTTTATGAAGGTGTTCACCACCTTATCCCGCTTGTTTCCACTCCCCTGTCTCATCTCATCAAGTACTTTTGCTGCCAAACAGAATTCTCCGTTTTGTGGCCTATCAAGAGATGCAGATTGACTCAATTTACAGCGTCTCTGAACCTACCTGAGATTTCCCGGCCTGTTTTCGTCGTAGACTTTCTCCTTGAATTCAGACAGGTCGCCAATCAGGTGTATAAACGAACTAAATGGAGGTATAGATTAGGAGAAATTGGCGTTCTAATTAAGATGACTAGGTGGATTACTGAGCAAATCAGTTTCTGAATTTCTCTCACAGCCGGTCCAATGTGAGCACTTCGACCTTCGTTTCGGCTATGCAATTAGCCGTTCTCCGTTCCTCCCTGGTCGGAAATATGGTTTAATTTGTTTATTTATCAGCATACTCGTAAATAACAAGCTGCATGCAAGTTAAAGTCCACCCCACTTAATTGGCTCACTCAAGCAAAGCTTTCTCGCCAAAGTAATCGCCAGATTTGAGTACTCGAATCAACTGAGGATGCGCGCCGCCGTGCACCTTTTGCGTCACTTTTACCTGAAATTTCATATTTTTTAGGACTTTAAAGCAATTGCAGCTCTAGGGTTTCTGTATTGATATCTAAGAGTACTTGTCACCGCTTCTGCCCTCCTCTGTGTCCCTCAGAGTGTCACTAGCTACCTATACCCTCCCCAGTGTCCCTAAATGAGTCACCACCTACCCTCCCCAGTGTCCCTAAATGAGTCACCACCTACCCTCCCTAGTGTCTCTAAATGAGTCACCACCTACCCTCCCCAGTGTCCCTAAATGAGTCACCACCTACCCTCCCCAGTGTCCCTAAATGAGTCACCACCTACCCTCCCCAGTGTCCCTAAGTGAGTCACCACCTACCCTCCTCAGTGTCCCTAAGTGAGTCACCACCTACCCTCCCCAGTGTCCCTAAGTGAGTCACCACCTACCCTCCCTAGTGTCTCTAAATGAGTCACCACCTACCCTCCCCAGTGTCCCTAAATGAGTCACCACCTACCCTCCCCAGTGTCCCTAAATGAGTCACCACCTACCCTCCCCAGTGTCCCTAAGTGAGTCACCACCTACCCTCCCCAGTGTCCCTAAGTGAGTCACCACCTACCCTCCTCAGTGTCCCTAAGTGAGTCACCACCTACCCTCCCCAGTGTCCCTAAGTGAGTCACCACCTACCCTCCCCAGTGTCCCTAAGTGAGTCACCACAGACTCAAAATCGCAACTCACCACGCCATCCTTAATGATGAAGAACGTGTTGCCAGTCTCGCCCTCGCGTACAATGTACTGCTCGGCCTCGAACGAATCCTTTCGTAAAGTATAATTATAACAGTATGGAATTTAATTTACCAAAAAATAATGTTAAGGAAATTTTTATCGGGATTATGACCGTCTTACCTCTTCGATAGCGTCCGCTATTTTATTCAACTTGGAAGTGTCTAGATTTTTTAGCAGCGGCACGCTGAAATTCAAATTATTATAGTGATTTTAGTGAGATAACTAGCCATTTAGCACCCCCGTTGGGGGGCGCAAAAAGACACAAATTAATTGGTTTCCATTTTTGCCCAAGAGTAATAATTTAACTAATCACGCCCCCCGTTGGGGAGCAAAGAATGAATGTAATAAGTTAATTAATAATGTAATTTAATAACATAGAATAATAATGTAGGAGTACCCCTGAGCTGCTATGCTCCCCCCAAATGATATGGTTTATGATTACTGGAGCTATGGTGTTGTATTCAGGTGTTGTACCTGCGTAAAAATCCAACATAATCGCTTTGCTTCTCCAGTCCAGCCTTCATCATGATGGCCTTGAACACCGTGCGGTCCAGGCACCACAGCTTTGCCGAACTTTCGGCTAAAAATTATGGAAAATAGGTTTAATGCAATATCTGTCTGCCTTCGGAGCATGCTAGAATTCAGCAAATTATTAGTGCTGTAAACGTATGTGTATCTTCTGAACTAAGAATTGCAAATCAAGTTTTTAAAGTGCAAAGTTACACTAATTACATCTCAATGATGTCACAGATACATACGGCAGTGTGAAGCTGTTTTGTAGAAGCCAATATTCATACATTGCTTGTGTTCAGCTAGGTCAGCTAGGTGTCTTTGTTGACATGCATTGTAAAATGAAGGGAGAGGAGAGAGAAGTGAAGGAAGAGGGGAGAAGTTGAGGGAGAGGGCAGAGAAGGGAAGGGAGGAGAGAGAAGAGATGGGAAGGGAGGAGAGAGGAGAGATGGGAAGTGAGGGGAGAGAAGTGAAGGGAAGGGAGAGAAGTGAAGTGAAGGGAGACGGGAGAGAAGTGAAGTGAAGGGAGACGGGGAGAGAAGTGAAGGGAAGGGAGAGAAGTGAAGTGAAGGGAGAGAAGTGAAGGGAGTGTGGAGATACATGTAGAATTGAAAGTTAGGCGCAGGTGCTCTTACCCGAATCTTCCACTGTTTGAAAACAGACAAGAAAGGTTTTAATAAATTTCATATCTGAATTATTCGTTCTTTTTTACATTTCACAACAAAACACATCATGACTCAGTTCTTCCCGAGCTAAACTGATTGCTCTTAGAGCAGCAGAATCAGCCCACAGCAGCAGCTCACCCTTCACTGACGCAGTCCTGGTGCAGTTGTACAGCAGTGCCAGCTCGCCGAACGCGATGCCTTGGCCCACCGCGCCAAGTCGCTTGCCGTCCTGCGTCACCTCGAGCCGGCCCTCTGTGACCAGGTGCGAACGGAGAGGTTGAGCGCTCTAGTATTCACTCTAATAAGCACTAGTTGTCACTCTGATCAGCACTCTAGTAGTCACTCTGATCAGCACTCTAGTAGTCACTCTGATCAGCACTCTAGTAGTCACTTTGATCAGCACTCTAGTAGTCACTCTGATAAGCACTCTAGTAGTCACTTTGATCAGCACTCTAGTAGTCACTCTGATAAACACTCTAGCAGTCACTCTAATGAATACTCTAGTAGTCACTCTGATAAGCACTCTTGCCGTCACTCTGATTATACTGTGCTTTCAATCCAACTACGTGTGTAAGCCTACAACAGTCATGCAGAGTCACAAGCGTCACTCACCCGAGCACACGTACAAGTGCTGCCCTTTCTCGCCCTGTCGAATCACGTGACACCCTGGCGGCACAGTTTTGGCGTACATGCAGGCTACCATTTCGTCCAGTTGTTGCGGTTCCATGTGCTGCAGCAGCGAGTTGCTCACAATGGCATCTCGAATTAGTTTCTTTGAGCTGCGGATGACAAGGTGAGGATGCGAGCTGCTTAGGCACACAATGCACTACTAAGATGAGTAATAACCATGCTTTAAAAACTCGTGCTTTTGAAAAATCCTAAGCCGAGGTTTTCTAACGATTGGCTTTATATTTAGATAAAGCGAGTTCAGAGGACTGAAAGGCTAATCAATGATCATAAATAATTCACCAGCTAGTCCTTGTCGACTGGGTCAGAAATTCTTTCAGGAAATTATGGGAACTGAACTGAAGCTTTGCCTATAGCTGCATGCCCATGCACTTTAGGAGCTCGGTTAGTTTACTTTGAATAGACCGGACTCGGTGCGAGAGTGTTCTGTGAGCTGCATACAGTACCCACTGTTCCGGAGAAGTGAGTACAGGAGAGTTCTAGCTTTAGCTTCCGCATCTGTCCACTCTTATGTCTCCCTCTCCCTGTCTCCCTCTCCCTGTCTCCCTCTCCCTGTCTCCCTCTCCCTGTCTCCCTCTCCCTGTCTCCCTCTCCCTGTCTCCCTCTCCCTGTCTCCCTCTCCCTGTCTCCCTCTCCCTGTCTCCCTCTCCCTGTCTCCCTCTCCCTGTCTCCCTCTCCCTGTCTCCCTCTCCCTGTCTCCCTCTCCCTGTCTCCCTCTCCCTGTCTCCCTCTCCCTGTCTCTCTCTCCCTGTCTCCCTCTCCCTGTCTCCCTCTCCCTGTCTCCCTCTCCCTGTCTCTCTCTCCCTGTCTCCCTCTCCCTGTCTCTCTCTCCCTGTCTTCTCTCCCTATCTACCTCTCCCTATCTCCCTCACCTATCTCCCTCTCCCTGTCTCCCTGTCCCCGTCTCCATCTCCCTGTCTCCCTCTCCCTGTCTCCCTCTCCCTGTCTCCCTCTCAGTGTAGATGGCAGATAGATTTATAAAACTGTAGAAGATCGCAGGTGTTATAAATTGCTCAGCCCAATCCATCTGAAATCCAGCTGGCCAATCCCAAACTCAATTTTCCCCCAATTTTCTCCGCCCTCGCTCCATCCCAATCTCTGGCACTCCGCCCAGCTGAGAACGGCTTGCCTCATTCAGTTTGCCATCTTGTCTTATTGAGCAACGATTTTGTCATTCCGTCACTCCAGTCACTCAGTCACTTCGATATTGTCACACAGTCACTCTAATATTGTCACTCGGTCACTCCAAAATTGTCACTCAGTCACTCTAATATTGTCGCTCAGTCACTGCAATATTGCCACTCAGTCAATCTCATATTGTCACTCAGTCACTCCAATATTGTCACTCTAATATTGTCACTCAGTCACTGCAGTTGTCACTCAGCCCTAACCCCCCATCTCACCGCTCATCCTTGTCGTGATGCCGCAGCTCGATCTCGCCCAGCTGCGAGTCCAGGGACTCGCCCGAGACGCCCTGCTTTTTCAGTCTCTCCCTGGCGCTTGCGGCAGCTCCGAGACCACCCGTAGTGGTCGCCGCCGCCGTCGTTGTCGCAGTCTTGGCGTGCAGCGCCTCGGTGACGAGTTCCGGCTCCGCGCCCACCGTGAGGTCCAGCACAGACTTCAGCTTGTTGGCCTCGGCCCTCAGGCCGTCCATCTCCTGTCGCTGCAGTTCGACCATCCTGCGCAGCTCCCTGTTGGCCGCCTCCGCCTCGACCAGGAGGTCGGCCTGCCGCTGCCGCTCCAACCTCAGCCGCGTCACGGTGGCTGCGAGCTCTGCGGACGGCACGGCAACCCCGTCAAGCGTCACCTTGCGGCTGCCACCGGAACTGAGGCCGGCCCCGTTTCCCATCGGTGTTGAAGCTGCCCGACTGCTGCTGCCGCTGCTGTTGTTCGATGGTTTCCGTTGCTGACGCGGCTTCGATGGCTGGCTTGATGCGGCGCTTGCCGGAGTCTTGGCGCCTCCCGCGACTGGCATCTTGAGAGCTGGACTGGGGGAGGGGGCGGGACGGGCAGACTCTGAGCCTCACGTCTGAACCAATGGGAAGGCCGCCGTATCTATTCAGTGCAACTTATAGTCCTAGAAACCCAGCTTTAGGTGATAGTCGCACTTTAAATCACTTTTTCGATCACTCAACCATGACTAAGGTTAGTTTTTTTGATCCCACACCCATGTCCTCAAATGGCAGTTCTCTGATCACATACCCATGTCCTCAAATGGCAGTTCTCTGATCCCACACCCATGTCCTCAAATGGCAGTTCTCTGATCCCACACCCATGTCCTCAAATGGCAGTTCTCTGATCCCACACCCATGTCCTCAAATGGCAGTTCTCTGATCCCACACCCATGTCCTCAAATGGCAGTTCTCTGATCCCACACCCATGTCCTCAAATAGCAGTTCTCTGATCCCACACCCATGTCCTCAAATGGCAGTTCTGTGATTCTACACTCCGAGGACTCTAAAGTACTCGTTATTTCTAAGAATGCCACACCCATAAACTAAAAAGTTGTTTAGGGCCATTGTGCAGCTTTTGCAGTTACTGATGACGTGGCCTAAAATATAGGATGTGGCTTCCCACAATCGAAGTACCGCAGCTTCTCAACTGCAAAGTCGGTGCTGCATTTGGACAAACTATTTTACTTCCCCCCAAAAACCTTGGAATGAAAAACTGTTTGCCATTCGATAAGGCAGAACCGTGAATTTTTATCGAGTACCTGTAGACTTAAGCCATGCCAAGGTGCTCCTTCATAATTCAGAGACAGAGTCTGGCCAGATTACCGGATTACCACTTAAAAACCTTAACTTCAGGATAAAAATGCATTGGCTTGTCAGTATCTCAGTTTCAATACTTATTTAATTAGTGTCTGGTCTGCTAACCTGTTCATTGAAACCAGATGTTGCGGTCCCAGACACGAGAGTTACTTATATGAGCGTTTTTCTAATCCAGATCCTTCTTGGTTTAGAGGTCCATGGCTTCTCTTCTAGAATCTCTATCGCGACTTTGGAGTGCAAACAAAGATTCGTGCGAAATTTTGGGCCCAGTTGGCTGCTTGGCCAGGCAGCAGATTCAAGATTTATCGGGGTGACAGACAGCTGAGGCTGATGTAGCGCGTGTTCTGATGTTGAAGCTCGACTTTGGAATGGTCTAATTTAGCTTACTCTACCTGCGAGTGTAAGAAGTCCTAAATTGATACACTCCAAACACAGGTGTTTGTAATGTTAGACACAGTTATGTAACATGTTCGACACTGATAATTGTAGCATGTTAGACACTGTTATTCGTAACATGTTAGACACTGTTATTCGTAACATGTTAGACACTGTTATTCGTAACATGTTAGACACTGATAGTTGTAACATGTTAGACACTGTTATTCGTAACATGTTAGACACTGTTATTCGTAGCATGTTAGACACTGTTATTCGTAACATGTTAGACACTGTTATTCGTAACATGTTAGACACTGATAGTTGTAACATGTTAGACACTGTTATTCGTAACATGTTAGACACTGTTATTCGTAGCATGTTAGACACTGTTATTCGTAACATGTTAGACACTGTTATTCGTAACATGTTAGACACTGATAGTTGTAACAGGTTAGACACTGTTATTCGTAACATGTTAGACACTGTTATTCGTAACATGTTAGACACTGTTATTCGTAACATGTTAGACACTGTTATTCGTAACATGTTAGACACTGATAGTTGTAACAGGTTAGACACTGTTATTCGTAACATGTTAGACACTGTTATTCGTAACATGTTAGACACTGTTATTCGTAACATGTTAGACACTGATAGTTGTAACATGTTAGACACTGTTATTCGTAACATGTTAGACACTGATAGTTGTAACATGTTAGACACTGTTATTCGTAACATGTTAGACACTGTTAATTGCAACATGTTAGACACTGTTATTCGTAGCATGTTAGACACTCCTAACTGTAACATGTTAGAGGCAGTTGTCACCTGTTAGATAGATTTGAGAAAAATGTTAGACACCGTCAAAGATTAGTTACACACCCGAAAAGAACGAATGCTTCAGCTTGTATTTTTGAACTAAAAATGATTTCTCCGAAACAGTAATAAAAAGGCAGAACCGTGGCTATTTATCGAGTACCTGTAGACTTAAGCCATGCCAAGGTGCTCCTTCAGAGCCAGAGTCTGGCCAGATTACCGGATTACCACTTAAAAACCTTAACTTCAGCATAAAAATGCATTGGCTTGTCAATATCTCAGTTTCAAGGCTTTTTAAATTAGTGTCTAACCTGTTCATTGAAATTAGATGTTGCGGTCCAAGACACGAGAGTTACTTATATGAGCGTTTTTCTAATCCAGATCCTTCTTGGTTTAGAGGTCCATGGCTTTCTCTTCGTAGAGAAAATTTTCTCTAGAAAAAAATTTTCTACTGTGACTGAAATTTGAAATATTGTGTCTGCAGAATGCTACTTACAAGTAGAGCAATTTGCGAGTCAGTCTTATGATTTCAACTAGAGCAGTTAAATTAGTGTATCCCCTTGATGCAAAATGTTCATAAAATATTAAAGATGCATTGAGTACTTATTGCTCTAACACATCATCTTGCTAATGATCGGCCATAGTGATCATAAATCATTTCCGGCCAAGTGCCTGTCAAAGCGGTAACTTCAGTGTACTCGTATAAATAATATCAATTTCTGGCAATAATATATTCAGACTGAGTAAATACGCCAATCTGCCTGATTGCCAGTTGAGCAGCCAGACGGAGGCAATAACTGCCAGATTGAGAAGTCTGCATGCAGTCAGCCCCCAAATGGCAGAGGGCGGAACCGACCCCACGCTCGGGCTGGGGTTGGCTGACCATGCAACAGGGCGCCGATCGCGCAAGTGCATTCAGGCTGAGGGACGCTCAGCATTGAGTCTTGTTGACGGAGCAGAGACATTGATGAGAAGGGGAGATTTGAGAGGGTAGAGATTGGAAAGGCGAAGAGATTCGAGAGGGGGAGATTAGAGAGGATGGAGATTAGAGAGGATGGAGATTTGGAGAGGAGATTAGAGAGAGAAGATATTAAAGAGGGGGAGATGAAAGCGGGGAGATTTGAGAGGATAAGATTTGAGAAGGGGAGTTTGAGAGGTGGATTTGAGAGGGGGTTTGAGAGGGGGATTTGAGAGGGCGAATTTGAGACGGGGATTTGAGAGGGGGATTTGAGAAAGGGAGATTTGAGAGGTGGATTTGAGAGGGGGAGATTTGAGAGGGGTTTTGATAGGGAGATCTGAGAGTGGGAATTTGAGGGGGATTTGAGAGGAGATTTGAAAGGGGGACTTGATAGGGTGGGTTAACTACAGTGGTTGATTTATTCATTGATTATAAATAAGACAAAACTGAAACTTTTCTCAAGTCTCACAGAAGGGTTGGCTGGCGTGCTATGAGACGAAAACCTGAGGAATGTCAGTTAAAGCAAGAAAAGTCGGGATGGTTCTGATAGATCTAACTGCAACCTGCACTGCTTCTATTGGTAGGCCTTTACGAGTATCGGTTTACTTTTATCTCGTAACCAATCGCGTAAAACAGGCAAAGAGGCGCCAAAATGAGTATCAGAGAAGAGACAAATTAGATGTCAGAGAGGCGCCAAAATGAGCGTCAGAGAGGCGCCAAAATGAGCGTCAGAGAGGCGCCAAAATGAGTGTCAGAGAGGCGCCAAAATGAGTGTCAGAGGGGCGCCAAAATGAGCGTCAGAGAGGCGCCAAAATGAGTGTCAGAGGGGCGCCAAAATGAGTGTCAGAGAGGCGCCAAAATGAGTATCAGTCAGGCGCCAAAATGAGTATCAGTCAGGCGCCAAAATGAGCGTCAGAGAGGCGCCCAAATGAGTGTCAGAGGGGCGCCAAAATGAGTGTCAGAGAGGCACCAAAATGAGCGTCAGAGAGGCGCCAAAATGAGTGTCAAAGAAGAGACAAACTGAGGATCAGAGAAGCGCCAAAATGAGTCTCAGTCAGGCGCCAAAATGAGTATCAGTCAGGCGCCAAAATGAGTATCAGTCAGGCGCCAAAATGAGTATCAGTCAGGGGCCAAAATGAGCGTCAGAGAGGCGCCAAAATGAGTGTCAGAGGGGCGCCAAAATGAGTGTCAGAGAGGCACCAAAATGAGTATCAGAGAGGCGCCAAAATGAGTATCAGAGAGGCGACAAAATGAGTATCAGAGAGGCGACAAAATGAGTATCAGAGAGGCGCCAAAATGAGTGTCAAAGAGGCGCCAAAATAAGTATCAGAGAGGCACCGAAATCAGCGCCCTAGAGGCGCTAAAACAAGTCCCAGAGAGGCGTTATAACAAGGGACAAAAATATTGTGCAAAAAGCGTTGCAAGAGCGGAGCTTACCGAAAAGCTATCTTAACCAAATCCACTAAGAAGTGCTGCAGTCTCAGCTAATCAATACGGGTCAGTTCAAGCAGCTATTTGCAGTTGCCAAGCTACAGACGACCGATAGCTCGCGTTTACTGGAGACTGCAGTGCTAAGAAGAACCTCGTCCGCCTCGCAAATGAGAGATTGCTTCGGTCGAGGCTTTTAAAGCTTCATTTTTTTTCTAGAGAGACTCACGTCGCTCTTAATCTCTATCTCCGTGGAAGAAGGCTCGGATTGGGCGGTGTCTGTTTGAGCAGATCCACTTACACTACTTAGAGGGTACGGATAGCCGTCTACCGCTTTCACTTCTTCCGTGCATAGCACTGATCGCTAGGTTTGCTCTATCACACGCTTGGCCTGTTTCTCCGGAAATTATCCCGCTACTCCCTTTTTTTCTAGCAGACGAACGTCTTGGCTTAAGTCTGCGTTGTCGCTTTAATAATGAAATTACTTTAACTAAATAATCCTGGAACTCTATGGGGCTTTTTAAGTGCCAGTTGACAAGGCTGTTAGAGATAAGAGTCAGAGATAGCTAGAAGAGACAGAGCAGAGATAAAGAAAGGAGGGGAGGTGGAGGGAGAAAGTAAATAAAGAGAGACCAAATCGACAGACAAGATAGAGAGACGAGAGGGCATACAGAGAAAAAAGAAAGAATAGAGAGACAAGAGAGAGAATAGAGAGACAAGAGAGAGAATAGAGAGACAGGAGAGAGAATAGAGAGACAAGAGAGAAAATAGAGACAGGAGAGAGAATAGAGAGACAGGAGAGAGAATAGAGAGACAGGAGAGAGAATAGAGAGACAGGAGAGAGAATAGAGTTACAAAAGAGAGAATAGAGAGACAAGAGAGAGAATAGACAAGAGGGAGAATAGAGAGACAGGAGAGAGAATAGAGAGACAAGAGAGAGGACAGAGAGACAAGAGAGAGAATAGAGAATAGAGACAGGAGAGAGAATAGAGAATAGAGACAGGAGAGAGAATAGAGACAATAGAGAGAATAGAGAGACAGGAGAGAGAATAGACAAGAGAGAGAATAGAGAGACAAGAGAGAGAATAGAGAATAGAGACGGGAGAGAGAATAGAGAGACAGGAGAGAGAATAGACAAGAGAGAATAGAGAGACAAGAGAGAGAATAGAGAGACAGGAGAGAGAATAGACAAGAGAGAGAACAGAGAGACAAGAGAGAGGACAGAGAGATAAGAGAGAATAGCGAGACAAGAGTAAAGAAAGGCAAGGGGGAATAAAGACTAATAGACCGCTCGCACGGCAGGCGGTCCAGCGGCCGGTTTCTCATTAGTCGCGAATCCAAACTATGAAAGTTTTTCACTCCGTTCGATGGTTCCCTCTTCTTGTTGCAAAACCCTAATGAAACCGCCAGCCGGCGAGCCTATTGCTGGCAATAAAAATAGCTCCTCTATTCGACACAATGCTGCTCAGATTGGAGCGCAATCTTCGGGTTGCCATTGGAAACCGGTGTAAATGGAATCCTTGCTAACTAGCTGTTAACAACAGACTCTGCGCCTGGGGAAGGGCAATCTTGAGACAAGCCCCAGGTAACTGTAACGCGATCGAGAGTTGGGCGCTTCTTAAGCCCTTCTTAACAAGAGACTTTAGCCTACCAGTTTGGGATTCGAGATGCACCTTTCATTAATCATTGCTGAGCCTAGGAGCTCTCCTGCCCGTTTCTGCATCCGCTGCGAATTGTAAATTATTAATTATCATACACCAATATGCGGGCTAATTATGTTGTATCAGCTCATGCAGAGCTAATCAAATATAATGCACACATCAAATGACTAATGATACACATGATGCACACATCAAATGACTAATAATACACATGATGCACACATCAAATGACTAATGATACACATGATGCACACATCAAATGACTAATGATACACATGATGCACACATCAAATGACTAATGATACACATGATGCACACATCAAATGACTAATGATACACATGATGCACACATCAAATGACTAATGATACACATGATGCACACATCAAATTAATAATAATACACATGATGCACGCATCAAATTAATAATAATACACATGATGCACACATCAAATTAATAATATTACACATGATGCACACATCAAATTAATAATAATACACATGATACACAAATCCAATAACATGATG